>CM028351.1:14071794-14216373 GCA_016618105.1 Dendrobium huoshanense
GGAAATTCATTCCTTCAGCCATTAATGGTCATTACGCGCTTAGTGTCAATAATTTGAAAATAATAGAAAAAAATTAAAAAAAAATTAATTAAAAAATATAAAATAAAATATTCTAATATTTATATGATCACCGGAATAAGTGGGAGCCAAAGTTCTTGGATATTGAAATTATAAGACATATTTTAACAAATTTTTAATAGACTACACAAATATATAAAATAAATGACAAAAAATCAAATAAAACTCAAATTAATTTCAAATTACATGAAATCTTCCAAGGCCAATCAAAACCTCTATGAGCAATTTCATTTGATTTGGAGTTAATTCAAAAAAAAAAATTCCAGATTAAATTAAAATTCTTTGAAAAAATTAAGATTGATTGAGTTCAAAGTTTTATGAAAGATCTTTGAGGTTGTTCTAAACCTTTGGGAAATTTTCTAACAGTTTTTAAAATTCATTTAAAGCTTATTTAAAAAATAAAATAAAATTGAAGTTCTTATGGAAGAATATTTTAGTCATCTATAGCCTCAAATAGTTGTTTCATGACTTATTGACATCCTTAAACCCAAAGTAAAAATTTGATAAGTTCAAAACCAAAAAAATAAAGATAAATCTAAAACCAATGTTTTTCTACTAATTCAAGAAAAATTAGATAAATAACCATCAAATTTCTATATATACATAAAAATACAAAGAACAAAAAAATTAAATAAATTAAATAACATAAAAAATGAGTTTCCATTCCATTTAAATTTCATAATGAATATAACCTAATAATAACAAAAGGTTACAAATTAAGCTATGTTTTTCTTCTAAAGGAATTTTGCCTATTTTCATGCATTTAGTTTTTTTGTGCTTTGTTTTAGGAGTTTCCTTATAATTTTGAAATCTCTAAATATGTCAAATCACTAATTGTAATTTTAAACCTAAAATATTAAAAATAAAAGTTGTTTGATTATCACTTTTGACTAAAACTGAAAACTAAAATACTTAGTTAGGGAGTAAATTAACAGACACTAAAACATTGATCAACATTATAAAATTCTTATTTATACACACTTGTTAGTCCCAATTCCTGGAATAAATAATATCCTACTTCATCCTAAATTTGATAATGACTTTGATTGCATGTATTTTTAGGCTTCGTTTGGGACGATTTTCTTACTGCTTCATAAAACAGTTTTTTAGTACAAAAATTAAAATTTTTATACTAGAAAGCTGCTTTAAGAAGCAGAAAGAAAGTCGTCCCAAACGAAGCCTTAATTAGTTGGGTTTAGTTGTTAGTCCTCTCAATGCAAGATTACAAGTTTAGTATAGTTAAGCATTCTTAAACCCTTTACAAGCTGAAAAAAAAAAGTTCTATTGCATTTCTTTAGATTTGATTTGAGCAACTACTTTTTAGTGCTCACCTTAGCTTTAGAATTTGGGGCTAATCAACTACATTATAATTCCTCACTTCCTGGGAATTTTCTCAATCCGAAATATAAGTTTAAAATTTTTAATAAAATGAACAACTCAAAAACTAAAATTTCAATTCAAAACTTTAAATCTAAACATAGGATATTCTAGAGTATATTTGAATTTCTTAGAATTTTTTCTTCCGTACTCTACTTCGTTAATCCCCTCAAAAGAATATGTTCTAATTTAAGCAAACTTTAAGTCTAAACTTTAGAATCTTAAAAATATTTACCACTTTGATGGGGGCTGTGAAGTGCACTTTTAAATTATAAAAATATTTAAGGATCTATCTCCCCTAAATACTGCTTAGATTTTCTTTGATATATAAAAAAATTATAAACCCCACTTAATATATGCAAATATACATGTTGAGTATCAAACCCATGAGGAAGTATGCTTTCTGGCAATAAATTACTATTATTTATACTAATTGCAAAATTATTCTACTGAAATAAAAATGTTTGTTATGGAGATTCAATCACTAACTAAAAATAATAAAAATAACGGATATATTATTTAAATAAAATGCTTTAGATTGATGAATATAAATTGCATATTTTTCCTAATGAAACTCTTATTTATAATGTAATTGAGTGCATATGCATCCCTAGATCTATGTTGAGCTTGTAGGGGGGTGAAAAGGATATTTGTAGACGTCCTACAGGTATATCATATCCTTAAGAACCTAGCATATTTTATATCATATATCTAGGCACGCAAACATATTATTTCAATATTCTTGATTATTCTTGCATTCCTCCGTTGAGGCTATACATCACTCTAGATTTTAAATACACATACGGCAACAATATGCATTAAATAAAGGGTGAGAAAATATTGAATACTTCATTTAACTTTAGAGCACAAGAATCTTCATTAATACTTAAGATGTTCTCTACATTTTCAATCCAAAACTAGATAATTAGTCAGACATGGAAGAAAAGATAAGCAAACTCACTTTCATTAAAATGATAGAAGAATAAAAAATATAAGAGAGTGATATTATCAGGTAGGATAAATTTATACCCTCTGCACTTCTCCTTACCATAACATAATTGCTCAAACAAATTCTGATTAAACACTAATGATTGTATATAACACTTATCTAGTCTCCCTTAGAATTGAATCTAAAAGAAATCTAAAGAAGTACTATAAAAAGTACATAAACTAGACAAGTTACTGAATTCTTTTATAAATATAGCATCACTACTATTTATAGGATAACACAAAAATAACATGTGGTGTTTTGGCGCTTGAAAGAGTCGCACCTTGATGCCCATGAAATGAATTAGTGCCTTGGTACTGAAACTTTTGCAAAGCCACAATGCTTGATGATGTATAATAGTAACTTAGTGAACAGTCACGTCGCATCAGTAGAAGATCATGCCCTTTGAAAGTTACAACTATACTACTCTGTGATGCTACTAACTTTTATATGTTGTTGTGCTTGAGTGGCAAATTTAGATCCAATGCATGATAGATTATAACATCTCAATGATTAAAGGTTGAACACGACGCTGCCAAGCTGGACATTTTGACACCATGGTGCTTGAAAACAGTGAACATAGCACTGCTATATCCAAGTGTAGCGCTCGATGGTGTCCTTGATGGCTCCACTAAGTTCATTCATCCGACACTGCGATGTTGGATGATATTTATAATTTTATGCCATTTTTATATTTTTCCTAAACAATATAATTAAAATAATATATTTTTACTAAAAATTAAACATATAAAAAAACACATTTTTTTCACCTATCAAATTCTCCACAGCTTAAAATCTTACTTTTCTTCAAGCTAATAAAATTTTTTCAATTTTGATTAAATAATTAATGAAAGTAAAAAACTAACAATTTAAAATTACTAAAATATAGAATAATACATCACGGTTTGGAAGTAGTAAAAATGAACAAAGTTATAAATTTAGTTTGGAGAAATACTAATAATGAAACTAATTAGACATCTTTATTAATAAGAATAAATTAAATTAATTATTAGATATATTAATAGTTAAAATTGAAATTTTATTAGTTCACCATCATTTATAATAGTTTTATTTTTTATCCTTAATGAATTGAAGTATAAGATTTTAGTCAGATTTTAAGCTTTTAATCGATACAATTTTTAATGTACTCATATTTTATTTTTCTTTTTAGAATAATTTCCACAATTCCTTTTTTTTTTCTTCTTATTTTATGGAGTACATAATTAATGATTTTGAATATCAATTTTTTGCTTCAAACTCTTTTATAATCTTTATAGATTTTATATAAGGATTTAATAAGATTACCAATTCCAAACTAAGGTTACTTATGATTTCCAATTTAATTTACTCATATCTAATCTTAAATCCTAATTATTCATCTTCATTTCAAAAATTAATGGATAAAGGTTTAACTTATAAATTTAAATTAAAATAATAACTTAAATAATCTAAGTTAGTTAATTATTAGCTTTCCACTCTATGATTTAATTTTACTAAGTATAAATAATATTCATTTGATTTATAATCTAGGATTTTATTATTAGTCTAATTTTACATAATTTTTAATTATCATTTTTACTAAGATTAACTAAATAATTAGAATGTAAGAGATTAATGGAAGATATTGAAAATAATTCAAAGCATGAGGGGATTTTTTGTAAAATATAAATAAAAATACAAATAATAATTGATATTACACATGCTTTCATATAAATGATAAAAGACACATAAAATATGTGATAACATAACATGAACATAACCCAGGTTACAGGATAACTAGTGCTCTAGACACCATGCATATCATCATAAGTGGGTTGCCTTTCATAACTGCTATGTATTAAGTCTTCAATCATACTATTCATGACAACACAATATCCATTTCCAATTCAAAAAAAAAAAAAAAAATTCTACCCAACCAAAGTAGCCTCCAAACTCTCTCAATCAGGGCCTTCCTCCTCTTCCTCCTCATCATCATTACATTCTTTCTCTTGAGGTTGCCAAATAAAGGGATTGTAGGTAGGTGAAGAGTGGAACTCAATCTTTTTAAGATGCTCCACGAAAGGGCTACTCAACATACCAACAAGTATATCATTAAAGTTTGAGGTGTATCTATAATACTTATCATGTTGGTCCATACTAAGAGTCATCCTCATTCTCATCTAGTTATAGGGCCCCCCGCTGGGGTTGTTTCAAACTTGGTCCAGTTCAGCTCCATCAATTCTTTTGATAGGTGTTCCATTTCCTCCTTTTTCTAGACTAATTCGAGCTTTCAAGCTTGGGCCAGTTCCACATTTGTTTTATCAATGTGGTGACCATCCATTTTTCCAATGGACTCCCATTCTTTGAACTTATCTCTTACAATTGTAAGAAGAAAACTTTCTTTCATTGCCTCGTGGGCGCTGCACTTCCCGGTTTGATATAAGTAAAAGATCAGCGCTCTTCGTTCTCTCTGTTATTGGAAGCATTATCAATACCGGGAGTCGAGGTGGAAGAAGCCGACACGGATGAGACGGATTGTTGTGGTGTAAAGAATTGTTCTTTGTCCAAATCCATTTTGGAGGATGCATGGCCGATAAGGGAGTCTGACAGAGAAGCCCGTTAAATAATTCAACCACATCTTAGCTTTCTCTCTTAGAGAAAAGAAAAATAATTTAAGTCTAATAGCATTATTACTGAAATCATTGTACTTAAATATTGCATAAATTTTTTAAAAGTTAGATAAATATAAATTATGATCATCTATAGGAGTTTTTCCAAACTGAGAGTTTTAAGCTATTTGAATAATGATAGATTTTAATGCAAAATTATTAGCTTAGATTATAGGTATATTAATGCTCTGATGAATTTTATCTACTAAAGGGTTTACATAATGCTTAAGAGGTCTAGAATGATTTTAATTTAATAAAAGTTTAGTCATTTTTAAAATCTTCTTAGTTTTGAATTTTAGAATGGGTTCTCTTAATTTCAAGATCAAATAACAATAATTTCTTTGTATGACTATAAAGCATGTAACCAAAAATATATAATCAGAAATCAAATAAATTAAAATAAATAAAAGATATAAGTAGGTCTAAATATATAACTAATTAAATTATACAATTAAAATTTATAAAAAGTAAATTACTTCCCCTACAATGATGCCGAAAATTTGATTGGGCTTTGGAGTGCACTTTGGAGTTATAAAAACATTTAAGGCTATATCTCTCCTAAATAATACTTAGATTTCTTTGATATATAAAAAAGAAAAGATCCCACTTAATTAAAATGGTACATAAGCCAAATCAAGCAATAAAGTGATAGAGTAGAGTGTCAAACCCACTATAAAGTATACTTTCTATCAATCAACTACTACTGTTTACTCTAATTGCTAAATTATCCTACTGAAATAAAATTGTTAGTTGTGGAAAGATTCAATCACTGACTATAATTAATAAAAATAATGGATACAATATATAAATAAAATGTTTTGGATTGATGAATATAAATTGTATATCTTTCTTCGTGAAACTCTTATTTTTAATGTGATTCAGAGCAAATTCATCTCTAGATCTCCTTCAAGCTTATAGGGTGTAAAGGATACCTGATGACCTCCTACAGTTATATCATCCCCTTTAAAACCTAGCATATTTTACATCATATGTAGTCTAGTTATGCTAACATACTAGACAAAGCTATACATCATACTAAGTTTAACTATACATAAGGCCACTATGTCCATTAAATAAAGGGTGGGAAAATATTAAAAAAATAATTTAACATTAGTTCGCGAGAATCTTCATTAGTACTTAATATGTTATCTCTATATCATTAATCTATAATTAGATAATTAGCTATACATAGAAGAAAATATAAGCAAACATATTTTGATTAAGATCATGAAAGAATAAAAATACAAGAGAGTGAAATCACTATGTAGGATTAAAATATCTCTTCTACACTCCATCTTCTTTATCATACAAAGTTACTTAAATAAACACATACTATATACTCTAAAGATTATATCTAACACTTCTTTAGTCTCCCTTAGAATTGATTCTATGAAATATTTAAAGAAGTAATTTTGATTGAGATCATGAAAGAGTAAAAATACAAGAGAGTGAAATCACTATGTAGGATTAAAATATCTCTTCTACACTCCATCTTCTTTATCATAAAAAGTTACTTAAATAAACACAGACTATATACTCTAATGATTATATCTAACACTTCTTTAGTCTCCCTTAGAATTGATTCAATGAACTATTTAAAAAAGTAATTTGAAAAATAGTAAAATTAGATGAATGATTGAACTCCCTTACAAACATAACATCATTAATATTTATAAATAACACAAAAAGGTGGCATTATAGCACTTGAAAGAGTGGCACCATAGCACACATCAAATGAATTAGCACCTCAATGCTTAAACTTCATCACCGCCATGGCATTTGCTGATGTGGAATAATTATTCCACAACGATGCTGACTTTCGAATGCTACAACACTTGAATAACAAAATTAGTGTCAAGGCAAGGTAAATTGTGATGCCACAACACTTGAAGAAAATGAATAAAGTGATGCTAAGCTGACCATTTTGACACCACGATGCTTGAAGACAGTGAACACTACACTGCCATGTACAAGTGTGACGCTTCAGTTATAACTTTGTTGGTATTGTGATGTTGAATTGTCCGACGCAGCTGTTTTGTATGATACTTAGAATATTGCGACCTTTTTGTATTTTTTCTGCACAACACAACCAAAAAATATATATTTTTACTTAACATCAAACATATTAAACAATACATTATTTATACTTTTCACACTACTATAATCAAAAAATTTCTTAGGAGACTCACCTCTCTTGGAATGTAATTAACCATAAGGGTTCACCTTTTTGGGGAACCTATAACCCATAGTAAAATAAAACCTAGCTTATTCACCTAAGGATGGGGAAAATATCTGGGAACATAAAAAATGTTTGTTAAAGCTCCATATATTTTCAAATACCATTATGTAGTATCATTTCTATCTTTTATAATAGTAAGATATTCTCTACGACCTATTTGATTACAAAATGGAATTTTCAAAACTATATTTTTTGTTGTAAAGTTCATTGTATAATATTATTCTATCTTTTAAGATTGTATGTTATTCTCAATGAAGTATTTAATTTTAAAAATAAAAATTTTTAATTCATGGTTTATTTTTATCATATTTAATGACATCGTAGAATTATATATGAAACATTAAATTCTAAAAATTTAAAATAGTAATAAAAGTTATTTTTTCTTTAAAAAATGTTATATTCCTAGATTTTATCATTTCTGCTATGGGACTCTAGTAGAACCATTCTAAGTTCAATTCAATTATAGTATGCCCAACACCAAAATCTTTCATCATTGTTAGAAGCCTTCATAGACTGCCCACTTTCTATAAGTGTTTTATGGAAAATTTTAGCGCCATCATAGACCTATTCACAAACATCCTTAAAAATGATAAGTTTATATGGGTAATTAATATGGCTAAAACCTTTGACCAAATTATGTGGATGCCACTCCTTAAAAATGAGTTTATTTGATTTACCCTGCCTTCTAATGTCTCTTGTGATGTCTATGGGTAAGCATAGTTGTCAAGACAATCATTCCATTAGGTGGATGACACTCATTATAGAAGCATGCACTTTTAATTTAGAAGGGAAATGGATTATCTTAAGGTCACATTAACCTAGATACTCTTCTACCCTAATAGAAAAAAATCCCTACATGAAATCATGTAGTAAGAATTTTAGTAAAAGCTTTATAAAAGTCATATTTTACACCTTGGTTTTCATAACCAGGTTTAGTTAACAAATCCTTAAGTTCACTTCCCTTGAAGTAACCCAATTTCTAATATAGTTTGAAGACATCTATCCTAAGTACTACCCCATTCGTTCGACCTATCACATTACTGGATGTTTAGTCGAGCAAGAAAACTCAAGTAATCATTTAATGACTTATTAGATAAGGGATTCATTCGAGAGAGTTTATTTTTATAATTGTCGCAACCATTCTTACCCTCAAAAGGAAGACAAGTGCCATTAAAATGATGACCAGTAAGCATAGATTCTCAATACTTAAGATGTCATGCTTGCCATAATAGAGGGAGTAGTTATCTTTTCTAAGATAAATCTAAAAATTGGATATAACAAAATAGGCATATGTGAAGAAAATGAATAGAAGATGATCTCTAAAATAAAGGATGGCTTCCATAAGCTAGTGGAGATGAACTTTGTTTTAACTAGCAATCCCAATACATCCATGCAACTAATGATCAAGCCATGATGTCATTACATATTATTCCTACTTCTTAACTAAACTAGTAACCCATTTTGCATATTGTATTAGAGTTAGGTGACATGATTTTTACAATGTTTGTGTGGGTCTATTTAGCTATTTTCTTTTATGAAGGATTATAAGATCAATATGTTGAGAGTGTATCAATGTACAATACAAAAATCTCTTTGGAGTTATCCTTTTCACTTGCTCTATTTCTCCCTTAATAGTTTTGTAATTTTAACTAAACTTTCATTGCATTATACCATATGTTTTATTGGTTCACTTGCGAAAAAAAGTTTGAAACCCAATTAAAATAAGGTGATGAACTATCTCTTGCCAGCATACATACAATAATCTATAGAGCAATATTTTGAATCGATGAAGATTGAGATGCATTGCACTCACAAATAGCTCAAGCATTTAAGAGACTATGATCCATGGAGGCTCGAAAAAATATCTCGGATTACGTTATATGTTGTACTTGCATTGCTAACTCTAGAACAAAATTAACTTGGTATTCTCTCTTGCTTATAACTTATGTATGCATAATAATCAAAATTTTGTTTATGAAAACTTTCATACTATTTTTTAAAATAACTTTTTAGTAAAAAAAAATTCTAAGTCAAAAAAATTTTTTTACTTGAAAGTTTTATAGAAAGCAAAAAAAAAAAACTATGCCAAACGAACCCTAATTAAGATTTGATATAGTCGTATATCTAATTTCCTGATTAATTGGGTCTATTTTTATCTTAATATGCTTTAATGGTCGTCGTTCTGCATCAGAAAAAACAGTGGCCCATTCCTCGCGCCCTTCTCGAAGGAAATCTCCACGATTCTTCTCAGGTAAGCAAGAAATATCCGTATTGTAATAAATCCGAAGACAAGAATCGATTTCCCTAACTATGCCCTTTCGTTATTTTTGCTTCACAATTTGTTAGGAAGTGAAGCTCCAGGTAAGCAATTCGAAATTGAAGAGAAAGAAATTTAATTCTTATGGAATGTCGGTAGTCCAGTTTTCGCTTTTTTTAACCATTAATTGTTTTTTTTTTCCTTGCGATCTTTTGGATTCTTATGCGATTGATGTGCTCAGATTTCTAGAGAAGCCGGATAGGTTGCTATGGGAAACAAGCAATAGGTGAGGAGGCAGCGAATCGGGTGTAAACGTTGAATTTTTTGGTAATCGTTCAAGCCTCCAAAATTACATTGCCTATTCTGTCTCTTTCGATACCACTTTGGTGTTTTCCTTGTCTCAAAAATTCTTTTTTTTTTTACAGCTAAAATTATTTAATTGAAATGTATTTTCTTAAGATTGTTTTCTCTAAATTTTTTATAAAGTTTTGTATGTAATGCACATTGGCATTCTATCTGTGTGTACTCTTTTTTCTTTAATGATATATAATGTTCTTTGTTCCTGTTTGTAGAATGTCATTGCTACCTTGCAAGTTTTTCTTTCATGTTTTGCGCCATATTCTTTTGAGCATGGTTGAAATCAATAAAATATTGTGCAAGCCTTTTTCCTTGTCAATGCACATGACATCGGTATATGTATGTGGTAAAAACCACAAATCAATGGACGTTTCTTATTGAAAACTTGCGATTTGTTATGCTTATCATTGTAATAATTTACTACTAATGGATTATAGTTGTTGTTATTTCTGATTCATGCATTATTTATAAGATTTTAAGCTTATAAACTTATATTTCTTCCACATCAGTATGCTTCTTTGAAAACTTATTCATCATAATCATCATTATTAGTGTTATCTAAGCAATTTAGGGTCTATTTTGGTTGTCTATTTGAATATTACTCCTTTTTTTTTTAATATTTTCATGTTGTGATAAATGTGATTTATGCAAGTCCTTAATTTACTGGTAAAGTTACCTTAGGCCTTCATTTTTTATTTTCAATTATATATTGATTGATTCTATCTACTTTGCTTCTTATTTATACATCTCCGGCTCTTTATAGTAAACAAAAAATATCTAAGTAAAATTTTTCTATTAATTTACCTTTAATTTTTGATAATTAGACAATTTGCTAATACATCCTTTTCAGACCATCTTTCCTAATTTTATCACATCCATCCTTATATTCTCTTTTTTCGTCGCCCTTGACTTATTTGTCAAAAACTTAAGTTCATACATGACCTTCATCTTCCTTAACTGAACTTGGAATAGGATCTAGACAAAGTAATGTCTTATTGTTTTCTTATTAGATATAATATTCATCTCTCAAATATTCTTATATAACATTGTACCTTGAAAGTTATTGCTCAATTTTAATTACTCATATATAATTCTTTAGTAAAAATATCCTCTATTTGTTTTAAGTTTTGTATGATAGAATCAAGGCATCTGAAACTATCATAACACTGTATCTTCAATCCTTGGCTTCATTTGATTTCTTGTTATTAATTTTATGTTCTCCAAAATTGCAAAACGTTACCTCTTTTTTTTTTCACTTGAACTTAAATCTCGTCTTTTAAAAGTTCTCTTTATTTTTTCTTAGTTTAACTTCGTATGGAATTAATCTCTTTTATGAAGCCTGTCATCATCACTATTAGCCTTATCTCTGCTACAAATAGCAAGCAGAAAGGTGCCTTGTTTATTATGTCTACTATAATCTTCTCCTTGACTAATTTGAAAATATATAGCCTAAACCCTAAATACTCAATGTAATGATATTATGATTGAAAGGTCTTGGTTACCTGAAAATTATTTCTACTACTAGCCATTGCTCAATCATACAGTTTTTAAATAATCTCAACATATCTTTTCATTGTGCTTTCACTTCTAATCCTTCCAATCAATTCCTATAAGACTCGATTATTGGCTTTTTGATGTTCAGTAAATACCATATGATTTATACATTTTACTAAATCTTGTTCAATTAAATCAGTTGGATAAATATTGTTTCTGTAGTTTATCTTTTTTATTTTGTAGAAAATTAATTTTTTCATTATTGTCAGTGTAATTTCCTCAATGTCCGTGCAGTCATTTTCTCCCATAATTTTGTTGCATGATTCATAAGCTTAAGTACCCTATGGTTGACACAAATTTTATATTTTGTTTGATGTTTGATTAATACTAAAGTGTTTCTTCACCAACCATTAGACGTCCTCTTAATCTTAAGGTTTTCATTATTGTGAACCATATCTACATTTATGATTGAATACATCAAGCAGTGCTTTCTGAAATCATTGTGTCGCTCGCTGGAAATTCTTACTCTTGCATCTTATGGCGTTCTTTTCATTTCTTCTTTTTCAGCGCTGCCTTTCTGTGAACATTCAGTAAACTTTTACTAGGGGAATGACATCAGAAAGGGACGTGTTTAGCATCTCAGGACCTATCCACTTATCCTCCTCTCCTTTAAATTGGTATGTGCCTTGGCCCCTGCTCCACTGTTGGTGCTTTGAGTTTTGTGTTTTGCACTATTTGATATCAGCAATTGATAGTTTAATAAGAGTTGTTTGTTGCGCACTTCCATCTATCTTGATGAATTTTGACTAGCTGTATTAGTAAATGCGTTCTTTGGAACTGTTTTGTAATCTTATTGTATTGTGTTATAAAGCAGATGAGTTTTTGGTAAAATTAGATTAAAATTGTTGTTTAGTGTATGGTAAGAGTTTTTTTTGGTGGAAACTTGTTGTGCACTAGAATAAATTGATTGTATGAAAGCTGTTATTATTATGAATTTCATATAGTTATAATGAGTTTTATAATATTTTTAATATATAATTTATTAAAATAATTAACTTGATGGGAAACTAAAATTCCATAAAAGTGTTTACTTGGATGGTAACTAAACTACCATTCTAAAAAAAATAATTTTTAGCTTTCAATCAGGCCGGTTTCTTCTGAAACGGCCTAGCCGGCCCAAAGCATTGGGCTTGTTCTTACTTATAGGAGGCAGACCAAGCCAGTCCGCCCCCTAGGGACTTCCGCCCAAGCTTCTAGTGGACCCCACTAGGAAATTCAATGAGGGGGTGGCTAGGGTTGGAGGGAAAGTTTGAACTAAGTATTTGAATTTTGGTATTAAATAGGAGGAGATGTTTAGTGTTAGGGTTAACTGATAATTGGTGGTAATTTGGTGTCTTTGGTTCTTAGAGTCTGAGGCCCTAGATTCGCCTAGGGATTGGGAGAGATCTATTCTCCTCACGAATTGAGGATCAATTGTATTTTGCTATTTGCTTCCATTAGTTGATTTTTGCTACTGTTTTCTCTGATTTTTCCATCGTTTTGTTGATCGTTCGCGTTGTTTTAATCTCTATTGTTATGGTTTACTTGAGATCTCTAAGTTCTTCCTAACAAATTGATATCAGAGCAGATTTTGGGACCATTTATGATTTGTTGTCTGGAAAGTCAACAGCTATTTTTGGCCAGAAGAAAGGATTTTTTGCTGTTTTTTTGGTCAATATCCAGATTTTTTGAACCTATAAAAATTCCAGGTATTGATGGCCGCCAACAAGGTAGATGCGTTGGAGGAACGCTTAGAAGGGGAGATGAGCCAAATAAAAGCAACGGTGAAGGATCAAATTTAATCCGTATAAGACAAAGTTTCATCAGTGGATGATAAGGTTTTCGATCTTCATGAGATAGTGAAGAAGATATTGGAAAATTAAATTCAAATGATAGCATCGGAGGCAAAAGGACTGGTGTGGAGTGACAAATTCTGAATTTCGTAGGAGGGACAATGATGTGGAAATCATGGAGGGAGGTGGAAGGCATGGAGAGGCATGGTTATAGGGGGCATAAATCAAGGGGTGCTGGTTGGGAAAGAAAAGAGGGGGATTATGATAGGAGAGGTGTTGAATTTGAAGGGAAGGGTGGAGAAAGTGAAGAAGGGTTTGGGTACAAGCGTGGAAGGGAAGATTGGGAGACTTTGGGAGAGTCTAAAGTACTTGGGAAAGGGGAAATTATGGAGGAATACGGGAAAACGGGGGAGATCCAAAGGTGAGGAAGTTGAAGATGCTCATTTTTGAAGAGGAGGACACACGCGGGTGGATCTACAAGGTGGAGAGGTATTTCACCATCCATAGGCTGACAGAGGAGGAAAAATTGACTGCAATAGGCTTATGTTTGGAGAGGAAGGCATTGTCTTGGTATCAATGGAGGGATCAAAGGAGACCCATACAGAGTTGGAGGGAATTCAAGGAATGCTTATTGGAACATTTCTGAACTGGCAGGGGAGGGGACTTCTATGAGCGTTTCTTTGCACTAATACAGGATGGATCAGTGGCAGACTACAATGAGATATTTGAGCACTTGGCTAGTCGGGTGGAGCGACTATCAGAGATTGATTTGGAGGGCAACTTCATGAAGGGACTCAAATCCGGGATCAGAGCTGTGGTGAGGGTCATAAGGCCTCATGACTTGGGAGAGCAATGGAGCTAGCGCAGTTGGTAGAAGATTAGAAGTATCAAGAGAGGGGAGATAGGAGAAACAATTCAGGTGGCATCTTATAGGATGACTACCACTCTTCTAGCTCCCAAGGGTCCTGCAACAGGTGGTTTTCGTGAAACTCTCAGGTAGAATCCATTAGGAGGAAGTAGCGGAAATTTAAAAAAACTTACGGAGAGGAGGGAGAGATGGAGGATAAGCTTCACCTGGATATGACGGAGGTATTCCTGAACTCAGTGGTAGGATTCACCCCAAATCTTACCATGAAAGTGAAAGGGGAAATAGCAGATATGGAGGTGGTGGTGTTAATTGACAATGGGGCTACCCACAATTTCATTTTCAACCAGGTTGTAAACTAATTGGGGCTGAAATTGGTGGATACATGGTGTTATGCAGTGATGATGGGTACAGGGAAGTTGAAGATGGGCCAGAGATTATCTTGGGGTGTGGTGTTGACCATATAGGGGACTCAGATGAGGGAGGATTTTCTTCCATTGAAGTTGGGGAGCACTGATCTCATCTTGATGATGAAGTGGCTAAAAATCTTGGGAGACACCAAGTTTAACTGGAAGGCATTGACAATGGAGCTGGTAGTGGAAGGGAGAAGAATTGTGATAAGGGGAGATGGAGGGCTCTCTAAATCTATGGTATCACTTAAAGCCATGGTGAGGAGTATACAGGAGGTGGCAGAATGTTATATGGTGGAGTTGCACAGGTTAGAGGGGATCGAACTGGTGGAGCGGGGGAGGTTCCTCCTTCAGTTAACCATTGATCCAGCAATTCAGTGAGGTTTTTTAGCCACCTCAAGGATTGACTCCATCAAGGTAGCAGGAGAATGTTATCACATTGAAGAAAGGTGTGTCACCTATCAGCGTTAGGCCTTATCATTATCCTCAATTTTGAAAGGATGATATTGAAAAGTTGATTAGATAGATGCTGGAAGCAGGGTTTATTAGGACCAATATTAGCCCTTTTTCTAGCCCAGTGTTACTGGTTAGAAAGAAAGATTAGAGTTGGAAGTTTTGGGTTGACTAGAGGGCAGTGAATAAGGAAATGGTGCCTAATAAGTTTTCTATCCTACTGATAAATGAGTTGTTGGATGAGTTGAGTGGGGCAGCTATCTTCACCAAGATAGATCTAAAGTCAGGATACCATCAGATCAGGATGAAAAGAGATGATGTGCCAAAGACTACTTTCAGAACTCATGAAGGGCATTATGAGTTCCTAGTGATGCCTTTTGGCCTCACTAATGCCCTAACTACTTTTCAGTCTCTCATGAACAAAGTCTTTAGACCCTATCTCAGACGGTTTGTGTTGGTATTTTTTGACGATATACTGATTTACAGCAGGTCAAAGGAGGATCATTAGGGCACTTGAGGAGGGTGTTAAAGGTGTTATAAGAGCACCAACTGAGGGCCAATCTAAAGAAATGTTGGTTTGCCTAGGCCAGTGTAGAGTACTTGGGGCATATCATCTCAACGGAGGAGGTGGTGGCAGATCAGGCTAAATTGAGGCTATGTTAAGATGTCCAGTGCCCAAAAATCTTAAGGAGCTTAGGGATTCCTGGGATTGACAAGATACTTCAAGAGGTTTGTGAATGTGTACAACACCATGGCATGACCACTAACAGAGCAATTAAAGAAAGATGGATTCTTATGGAGAGAGATGACCACAACACCTTTTGAGATCTTGAAGAAGTCCATTACCACTGTACCGGTTTTGGCCCTACCAGACTTCACTCAGGTCTTGATAGTAGAGGTTGATGCCTTGGGATATGGATTGGGAGCAATACTCATGCAAAGCTATCGACCCATTGCCTATTTAGCTAGATATTGATAGCTAAGACCAGTTTGAAATCAGTTTGCAAAAGGGAATTGATGGCCATTGTGTTAGCCATTCAGAAGTGACGACCCTACTTGTTAGGCAGACATTTTATCATTAGGACAGATCAGCGGAGTCTGGACTGCTTATTGGAGTAAAAGATGGTGACTGAGGAGCACCAAAGATGGTTGTCCAAGTTGTTGGGGTATGATTTTGAAATACAGTATAGGCCAGGAATGGAGAGCAAGGCGGCAAATGCATGGGGGAGTTACAGACGATAGCAGTGTCGGTCCCATTAATGTTAGATTAGGAGGCCATTAAGGAGGAAAGTGTATTGGATGAGGAGTTGGGAAGGATTAGGGCTAATTTATTGAAAGAGGGGAATAGCCTCCCAGGGAATTCTCTAGAAGGGGAGAGGCTATTGTATCAGAAGAGGTTCGTGATGCCTGGGACATCAGTCCACATTCCACACCTACCCCATGAATTTCATGGGGAGCGTGGTTGGGGGTCATTCAGGGGTGCAAAAGAATTACAAGAGACTTGCCTCAAAGTTGTATTAGAAGGGAATGTACAAGGATATGAAGGAGATGGTAGCTTGATGTTAGATCTCTCAGAGGAACAAGTACGTGGCCATGTTTCTAAGAGGATTAATACAACCCTTAGCTTTACTAGGTAGGGTGTGGGAGGAGGTATCCATGAATTTCATAGATGGATTACCCAGATCATAGGGGTTCACAGTGATCTTGGTGGTGGTGGATAAGCTAAGCAAATATGCTCATTTCATTCCCATATGACATCCCTACACAATCGTGACAGTGGCATCAACTTTTATTAGGGAGGTGATCCACGTGCATGTGATACTGGAGTCTATGGTATCATATAAGGATAAGGTGTTCCTCAACCATGTTTGGAGGGCGTTATTTAGACTACAGGGGACAATACTGAAGAGAGCACCGCCTACCACCCCTATACAGATGGCCAGATAGAAGTGATCAATAGAAAATTGGAAACATATCTACGATGCTTTGTGTCGGAGACACCCAAGCTGTGGGTCAAGTGGTTGGCATGGACAGAGTATTGATACACACTTCATATCATTCTGCTTCTTAGATGACCCTATTCAAGGTGTTGTATGAAAGCGATCCTCCTCACTTGGTGCACTTTGTGCATAAAAGCGTCCCAGTTTCTTCAGTAGAGGAGTATTTGAAAGAAAGGGACCAGGTTTTGGAAGAATTGAAGAGGCATTTATTGAGGGCTCAGCAGATTTTGAAGAAATAGGTCTATGGGCATAGGAAGGACATCCAATTTAGGGAAAGAGTGTTCTGAAAACTCTGACCTTACAAGTAGAGGACCGTCGTCAATATAAGGAATGAAAAGCTTGAACCAAGATTTTTCGGGCCTTTTGAGGTACTAGAGAAGATTGGAGAGGTAACATACAGGTTGAAATTGCCTTCAATGGCAACCTTACATGTTGTTTTTCATGTATCACGACTGAGAAGAGCAATGGAGGAGCATGTAGCCAGTTCTGAGCTACCAGTGTTGTTAATAGAGGAGATGTTGGTGATACTGGAACCCCTTGAGTTACAAGGGGTGCGCCAGGGGGGAAGGAGGGCTAAAGGAGGTGTTGATCAGGTGGAAAGACCTTCCAGATTATTATGCCACATGGGAGCGTTAAAGAGAGAGTGAAGCATAAGTTTTCTTCTTTTCACGTTGAGTACAAGGGTGGTATTGGTTGGCTGATTCTTTCTGAACCGGCCCAAACCATTGGGTCGGTTCTTACTTATAGTAGATTTTAATTAGTACTGTTACCAAGCATAATAATTGGTTTGATCCTACTTTTTGTTTCTTTTTCGTGCAGCATGGTTTTTATTATATATAATTAAGTTTGGCCATTTAATGCTATTGGTTTAATACTCTTAATCATCATAATTTAATCTTTTTAAATATGGGGCTTTGTGATGCAAAGGGAAGGAAGAACATAGTCAGTTGATACTTGTTTTCACATTCTGGGAAGCAAAACGTCCATATTTCTGTATCTCCTATCTATTGACCTGCAATTTCAACTACTGTACAACTCATACAGGCTTTCAGGCATTATGATCTTGTTTTGTAGCTATCCAGCTGGGAAACTCATCACTATAGTTTAAATTTCTAGACCGTTGGCTTTAATATTGTTAGGCCGGCCCAAGAGGGGCTGACTGTCCCTATTGAACAGGTCCCTAGTCGACCGGTTTTATACTACAGCCGTCGGCACAAGGAAGGGAGAGGGATGGGGCCGGCTGCTCCTATGGGGCCCACACCTTGATTAATCATTTGCTTTGGAGGAAAATATTTGAATGAGGGGCTGTTTAGGGATTTTATATTTCTCCTTTGACTTTAATTAGTTGCTAATGCAAGAATTAGGGTTTCATCTTGAGTTTTGAATGAAATTTGAGATCTAGGGTTTGTTCCTTTGGGCTCTAGGCTTGGCTAAAGATTTGGAGAGTTATTTCTTCCTCTCGAATTAAATAAATTTGTATCGTTTATTGTTTTCCTTGTTTATGGATTGAATAGAAGAAGTTTGCTTGTGTTTTTCTGTCAAATTTCTTGAAAATTCTACATTGTAGTGCTGATTTCTCTCTGAAATCACTCTGAAATCAGCAGTTTTCTTGCTGTTTTTTCACCTATTACTGTTAGGTTTTCTTGTGAACTCAAATATTTCCATTAGAGTGACTTGCGAACTCAAGTATTTCCTATTAGATATCTAATCTCATCTTTGAACTAGGAAATCATAAGAGAACAGGGAACAAATTTAGCTGCCCTTTATCCGTAGTGTGCTCACTATTTTTCCAGTGCAAGACTATTCCTTCCATTAAGGAAACACAAACTTGCATGCTACAATGAGCATGCCCTTGATCAACCGTTGAACACACCGGCTGGGTAGATAGGATTCTACAAATGCTTTTATCTACATCTACCTTTAGTCTTGTTTTTTATGCTAGCCCTTTCCCTTCCACATATTCATTGTCATCTCTTAGTGCGAAGCTTTTCTATTAGGTTAATTGAAAATGTATTCTTCTAAATTTGAATTTGCCAGCTCGTGAATGACTCAATTGACCATATTACGTTGTCTAAGTCTCTGTTTGGTTTGAAGGAATTACAAAGAGGTGCAAAGGAAATGGTGATGAAAATGGGAAAGTAATTGAATTGAAATTTGTTCAACCCCACTGGTTTGGAGGCGACATTGTACGGAAATGTTTTTTTTATCTTGTTTGATCCAGGAGAATTTCTCCTTTTATTTCAGCGTTCGAGCCAACATCCATATAAATTTATCTTCCCATTTCTTTATTAGTGTTAGTAATTAAATATTGGTAAAAATGTGCTTGATCATATTTCTTTGGTAAACTTCATCTCCTATTCATCACATTAAATCAAACTCCATAATTTGTAATTGTGAAGTAAATGCCGTTGCATTTCCCCGAATCCTTTAAACCCAAAAAATATTGAATTTATTTGGTATACTATCTCTTATTCCCCTTATTAGTTTTTCGGGTCACAATTAAAATGAAGAAGCTTTGAGCAAAAATGTTTTACTTTAATAGAAACCTTTGCACACCAGAAGAAAAAGGGTTTTAGAGATGTACTCAGCTATTTTGTTTTCTTAGAATTACTGAATTAGTCATATCTGGCTACCCGTTTGGATTATCTTATATTGAGTCTTTGGTGAACTGAAGGTGATCTTTTTTATATCCTATTAAATAGGAAATGTACACATCATCGAAGATCTGTTGCTGCCTGTTTGGTTCAGAGCGTATATATCTTAGAGCGTGACCGGCAAGAACATCGTGAGGAACCAGAAGCTCTTGCACCTCCATGGTGGGAATCCTTCCATTTTGAACTGATTCGAAAGCTTGTTGATGACGCCGATTCGTCCATCTTTGGAGCTATTTTTGAATATAAGCCTCGTACTTCCAATGTCACCATTGCCGATGCTCCAAGGTTTGTCATTGTTTTCCGTGGTACGATCACTAAGAAAGACTCCCTTAATCGGGATCTCAGGCTCGATTGGCATTTGATTCAAAACTCCCTCCATCAGACCACACGATTTGAGATCGCAATGCAAGCTGTTCGGAACATTGTTTCGGCTGTTGGAAGCTCAAACATCTGGCTTGCTGGTCATTCTTTAGGATCAGCCATGGCTTCTCTTGCTGGAAGGAACATGGCAAAGAATGGCATTCTTCTGGAAGCATATCTTTTCAATCCACCGTTCTTCTCAGCTCCAATTGAGAGGATCAAAGGTCAGAAGGTAAAGAATGGAATTCGAATTGCCAACAGTTTTGTCACTGCTGGTCTAAGTTTTGTCCTTCAAGGCCAACAAGAGAGTTCTACATTAGAAGATCCCTTTGTTTCTTTGTCCTCATGGGTGCCGAATCTATTTGTTAATCCAAATGATCACATTTGCTCAGAGTATATTGGGTATTTTCAACATCGTAAAAATATGGAGGATTTGGGAGTTGGAATAATTGAGAAGTTGGCAACCCGTAATTCGTTGGGGGATATATTTCTTAGGGCACTTGGAAAGGAATCTGAGCCTCTGCACCTTCTACCGTCGGCAAAATTAATACTCAATTTGAGCCCTTCTCCAGACTTCAAAACGGCACATGGTATTCATCAGTGGTGGAGGCCCGATTTACATCTACAAACAATGACTTATATCTATAGTTGATACCTGCCGTCGAAATTTATTCTGTTTCTCAATTATAGTAGCTGGAACAGGAATCCATATATCTGTGATGCTGAGGTATATTCTTTTGAACACGCTGGTTTTAGCTTTTTGTGCAGTTGAAGTTGTGGCATTAGCTTCCTTGTTTGGTATGTCCAAAGAAGGAAGTTGGAACATTTTTTGTCTTGTATTTTTATATTATTTTTGTTGTTTTGGTTCCTTTATTTTTTGGAGGTGGGGAGGGAGGGGGTGTCAGCTAATACTGCTTTAGCTATTTCATTACTCAGTGTATTAAAGTAATCTCAATGTTTAACAAAAACATAAATTTATTTATGTTAACATAAACAGCTTTAAAATGTTCTTTTAGTTTAATTTAATTTGTTTTGTTTTATTTTATTTTAATATATATATATATATATATATATATATATATATATATATATATATATATATATATATATATATATATATATATATATATATATATATATATAATGTGGGTATACTTACCTCCGAATCTTTCTGAAATTTTCTGAATTCTCTGTTCACCAGGCTTCCAAGGATCCTTTGTTTGGCTATCACCGTTTAGTTGCTTCTCAACAGGTTTAAAAGTTCAGTGGCTTCCCAGTTATGTTGTTCCTGCCTTTGTTTTAGAGAACCTTTTCCTGCCACTCTTTTTTAGAACAACTTTGGTGTTTTTAATTGCGATTTCTGCAGCTGGATGCTGAATTATTCCTTCGATTTTCCTCTGCTATTGCTTTTAAGATTTCTCTATTTTTGGACTGATTTGATTTGGTGGTTACAGAATTATTTGGTGATTAAAATAGAAGTTTAGGCATATCCGAGACCCAATGAATTGATCATGGAATAAATTTAATATATTATGATGAGTTTAGGTTTGTGAACTTATTGGGTTGCTATTTGGTATTTTAATGTGTCATTTGAGCCTTTTGTATTTTATAAATATTCTTCATTATGTTCATACAAAATGAATGAACAAAGCATCCGCTGCTCCCACTCGCCCAAAATTTGTAGTTGTGGGCATCTTTTAATTGCTCGTCTCTTCTTCCTTCATTGTTTTTGTTGAATTTGAATTCAACGAGGTTACAGAAACACACAACTGTGTTAAAGGTTTTCTCTGTATACCTTCATTTGGACTACAGTAGACTTTATATATGAAGAAGTTGACATACACCTTTGATAATAAGCCACATCCAACGGTGAAGATATATAGCATCAGTTACAAATCAATGGTGGTAATATATTCCACTAGCAGCTGCAGCAGAGCAGAGAAAGTGCCGAAGGTTTGCAACCGAATCCCATTATGTAGAAAGTAACTATCACCTCTCTTAAGTAGTGTTAGAATGTTCATTGTTATCAGGCCCCTGCAAATTAATACTTAGTATTTGGAGTATTGATTTGTCACAAAGAAGAAGAAACTACTGATTTCAAATACCTTTTGTAAAGATGTTAGAAATTTAATCTTTGGAAGAAATATGATGAACAATTGTGATATTGGATTTGTTACAATCACGAATAAAGTGGTAATAAACCTCAATATACTTAGTGCGAGCATAAAATATTAGATTATTGACAAGTGCAATAGCAATTATATTATCATAATAAATCGGTGTGGGATGAAGTGGATGGATCTGAAATTCAGTTAACAAGCAACGAATCATATAATATTAGTTGTGGCAATGGTTAAGGCATGATACCCGGCTTCAGTGGAGAAATGAGCAACGGTGGACTGCTTAGTAACACTGTGAAATAAGATAGGAGCCTAGAAAGACATAATAACTAGTTGTCGACTTACGATCTTGTGGATCACCTACCTAATCAGCATCTATAAAGGCTTTGAGTTGTAAGTTTCATCAGTCTAGAGGTAGACCAAGATGTAATGTACCTTTGAGATAGTGTAGAAGACGCTTGAGCATAATATAGTATTTATTTAGAGGAGAGTGTACATAGTGGCAGACTTTACTAACTTCATATGAGAGATCTAATTGCGTGACAATTAATTATTGTAAGCAGCCAACCAAATGCCTATATAAGGATAGATCAGAGAAGGGCATCAGACCCAATAGTTTGATTAGTGGACATAGGATTTATTATGGTTTTAGACTTTAGCATTACAACATGTTGAAGGATTGAAGAGAGATAGTTTGATGAATAATAAAACCTATAATTGTTTGAGAAGCTTACAGTCCCAGAAAAGTAGAAACGGAGCCAAGGTACTTTAATTGAAACGCTTTGTGTAGATCCATAATGAGACCAATGATGACTTGGTTAATTTCCCATAGCAATATATCGTCCACTTAAATGAGGAGAAAAAGGCGAGTATTGTGCTTAAAAAAAATGAAAGTGAAGGATCTGCAGCACATGAGTGAAAATCCTATTGGAGTAAGTATGAGGTGAAAGTGATGAACAATTGCCACGAAGCTTGTTTTAGCCATAAATGGCTTTGTTTAGTTTGCACACAAAGTGTGGATGGCTAGGATCTTTGAATCCAAGAGGTTGGGCCATGAAGACTGACTCAGATAAGATGCCATGAAGAAAGGCATTGGAGACATCTAGTTGGGTGAGGTCCTAATTATTGTGAAGAGCAACCAAGGTAAAAATTTGGATAATCTACATTTTAGCTACATGATTGAAAGTTTCAGTAAAATTTTGATCATCTTTTGTTTATATTCTTGAGGAACCAATTGAGCCTTATAGTGAGGAATAGATCCATCAGAATTATATTTGATTTTAAACAACCGCTTGCTACCATGCACATTTTGATGAGGGGTGGGAGGAGTTAATGTCTTGGTCCCTTGAGTTTGAAGTGCTTGGACTGTAGTCAACATACTTCTGACTAGTGTGGTGATTTAACAGTAGCAGTACAATAAGTAGGATCTTTAGTGACAACATTGTGATGTTGTAAGGTGAAAATCTAATGAGGTTTAAGGGTTTCAGATTTGAATCACATTACCATGGGAAGCATAATAGGGGTAACCACCAAAAGAATGGGAGTAGGTGAATCAGAGACCATAGCAGGAGAGGGTTGTGTGCAAATGGCGCTGTGAGAAGGCAAAATAGTTGGTGAAGGAAATAAAAAAGAACTGTCCGGAGTGACAGAGGCAGGAACAAGAGTGAAATGAAGAGTATAAGTAAAATATGTTGAATTTTGTAAAAAGTGAGTAGCAAAGTCTTGGAAGGGGAATAGAATTTCGTAGGGAAAAAAACATTAATGGAGATGACGACTTTACCAATTTGGGGAGGCCTACAAATCCTTAATTTGAAATCATAAGAAGTTGATTGATCTTCAAATCCTTAATTCGAGATCATAAGGATCAATATAAATAGAATAATTACTGTGAGTGGTGAGTTGCTTGAACGATAGAAGATTATGTGTAAGATGAGGAATATGAAAAGAGGTTAAAGAAGTAACTTACGTGATGGTATTGGAAGCAGGCCCTGTTTGATAACAACAATAGGTAATGATTGACCATGTCCCATACTGATATCATGAGAACCATGATATGGCTGAGGTGACTGCACTTGAGACAAATCAAAAGTGAGATGGGAGGATGCTCTGGAGTCCATAAACCATTCAGAAGAGGGGGAATGAGAAGTAGCCGAAAGAACAATAGATACGAAAGGGTAGGATAATAACTAAGATCAGTGCGATACCAACAAGAGAGAGTATAATGACATCATTTTTTACAATCTGATAAGAAATGACAATATATTTGTTGCGAGAATGGGGTTGAGCAAAAGCCTCAATCACCACTACAATAGTGGTCTTGCCATGACCAGTGCTGCATCCCCAAGCTATAAATTGTGCATTAGCTTCCGATTGTGAAGAATTAGGAAAGTGAATAGCTCGTAAGGCTTTCGAGGCTAAATTGATTTTTTCATTGCAGAGTAAAGAGTATAAGTCATAAATGTTGATGAGTTGGAGGAATGTGTGAATATCAATCTTAAAGACCTGATAGGAACTAGAAGTCCATTGAGAGTGTGTAAAATAATGTCTTCAGTGTCCAGAGAACTCCAAGCAGCTTTAATAGCAACTATAGATTTTACTAGGGAATGTTTTTGGGTCATTGTTTGATCTTTCATGATGAGAAGATGTAGCTATGATGCCCCAAGGATCTAAATTAGAAGAATTATTCTTTTATTCATTTAAACCATCAACTTACCAGAGCTATCTATAGTCATCAATCAGTGATAATCAGTACAACATATTCTATAATTTAAAACATCAACATACACCTTTATAATTCATTTCCAAAAGTCATTTACAATATACAAGATCTTCACAATTAATCACATATATCCATTCTACCCTGAGTACAAAAGAATAGCTAAAATAAAAAGGAACAGAACCTGAAGAACCCTGATCAACCACACATTCCTGCTCCCCTGCCCTGACCTGAAATCATTAATCACATATAATGAGCTTAAAAAGCCCAACAGGTCACCAAATATCTATAATTGAAATCAAAACATGGTACAGAAGCAATATGCATGTCAATCAGTCAAATCATGACAGTCTCTTACACATGATCATTGGGTCAATGCAGAATTAGAAATCAGTACAGAAATGATAGTCAATATAGAAACAATTGAATCCACAATCATCAGTGATAGAATCAGTGAACAGTAGAAAAACTCATAAAGAGATTGTCATGTAGTCATCAATCAGTGATAATCAGTACAACATATTCTATAATTTAAAACATCAATGTACACCTTTATATTTCATTTCCAAAAGTCATTTACAATATACAGGATCTTCACAATTAATCACATATATCCATTCTATCATGAGTACAAAAGAATAGCTAAAATAAAAGGAACAGAACCTGAAGAACCCTGATCAACCTCACATTCCTGCTCCCTTGCCCTGACCTGAAATCATTAATCACATATAATGAGCTTAAAAAGCCCAGCAGGTCACCAAATATCTACAATTGAAATCAAAACACGGTACGGAAGCAATATGCATGTCAATCAGTTAAATCATGGTAGTCTCTTACACATGATCATTGAGTCAATGCAGAATTAGAAATCAGTGCATAAACAGTAATCAGTACAGAAATGATAGTCAATATAGAAACAATTGAATCCACAATCATCAGTGATAGAATCAGTGAACACTAGAAAAACCCATAAAGCTCAATGAACCAGTACGTGCATCAAATCTCTACAGTAGTTGTCGTATCTATAATATGAGTCAATTCATTAAAGAAATCATCGTATCACTAATATCAATCAAATCAGTCAATAAATCATCGTGTCAATAATATCTGTCGTATAAAGAGAGACTATCGATTCAATAATATCAGTCAGTATAAAACATCAAATCTATATTATCGTTCGTGATTGTTGAAATCAAACCAATGCAGTAGAATCGTATCAAAATGTACACTTGCGATTCCAGTTATTCAATATCACGTGCTCAGTGTATCACATGCAATCCAGTAATCTATATTATATGTTCAGTGAATAACATTTCACTTAAGTTGTTCATTATCACTTGCTCAATGCATCACATGCATAAAATCAGTACAATAAATTAGTAATTGCAGTGCCTGAATCAGTATCTGTAATAATCCAGTGACATAAACAGTAATGTTATAACAATGAAATCGTACAATAACAGTAAATTCGTACAATGTCAATAAATATATACAGTAACGATAAGAACAATGCTTTAAAACATGCAATTCAGTGCAGTAGTCATACTCAACATGTAAAACTCTTTCCTTCTCTTTCTCTCTCCATCTTTTCTCTCTCTTCAAAACGTGTCAAACAATCCTTAAATAGTGAAAAAAATATTTTCATTCGTACGAACGATATTTACGTTCGTACCGGGACGATCGGCTCTGTGGACAGATCGTACGGACGATAATTGATTTTCATCCCTCGATGATGGCCTTTATCAAAAAAATTGTTCAGTTCGTATAGACGAACCTGCACTTGTTCAGTTCGTACAGACGGTTCGTACAGACTAACTGCACAAAAAAATCTGAAATATGAAGGGGTTTTACAGTAGCTAATTATTCAGTTGCCGGAGTAGAGAGCTTCTCAATTATTATCCAAATTTCATGACATGTCTCAAGATTGAGAATATGAGGAAGCTAGGAAGAGGAAATGATGGAGTATAGTGAAGCTGATAAATTTTGATCAACTGACATACACTTAGTGTAAGCAGGGTTAGGAGAGGAAACACCATCAGAAATGAGTGGATATTTGTTGGGACAAGAAGAAAATCCATCCAAAAATCCTGCGAATCCACTTGCTTGGAACACTTTATGGAATTGATATCTCTACAATGTATAATTATCAGCTGTTAGTGGACTTGAATAATATTTTCCATAGTATTCATGTGAAATTTCTTGTGTGCAGAGATAAGAACTTCGATTATGGTTTTAGAGATCATTGCAGTAGTAGAAAATTTTGTTGAGGAGGCAAGCCCGACCAATACGATTGAAAAAGACAAAAACAAAATTAGATGAGCCGGAAGGAGTAATTGTTGTTAAGCATAAGCTTTAGGGTCTCATATTTGGGAGTTTCAAGTGATCACCATTGCTCCTAGTTATTTTATTTGTATTTTTCAAATCCCTTTGTTCAAATCATCATTGCAGTGATCACCTTTGTTTCCATTGTGGACTTATTGGACATAAATTGGAGTCTTGTCCTTCCAAGGAAAAGTTGCAGCCTGAGAGCCTTGTTGACTGCACTCTTCAATCCACAGTTCTAGATATGCAAAAACCAGCTATTGTGCATACTCAACCGTCAGATCCTCCACCTTCTCAACCTTCATTCGAGGACCAATTAGGAACTTGGGATGTCATCCTTTGAAGGCGAAAGCCTAAGTAAAAAGGCCATTCTAAAGGCCATTAAATGAGATGTCCCATTCCTACGTCAGCTGTTTCCATCCTAAGAGCCTATTGTCTTCATTGCTCTAAAACCTCAATAGCAGGATAGCTCCAACAATAGCCTGAATCTCTCTAAGAATAGACCTAGTGCATCTCTTGGTCACCTTCAGAAAGAACTGAAGCAGCTTGGGCCTATCACCACTACCCCAAGAAAGAGGAAGAATGCAACTAATGAGAACATGGGCGGGAATTTGGGCCCCTTAAATGATCATTGTTGAGGTCTTCTTGTGTGTATTGTACCAGTTGCTACAATCAATTGAGAACTCTCTGGGCCCTTTTCGGAGTGGTCTTTTAATTGCCTTGTTGGTACCATCTACAATACCTTGAGGGATCTCTCATGTTCAGATGAGGGGCTTTTCTTTCGTTGTTCTTTCTTTTTTTGGTTGTTCATTTCTTTGCTTTTCTTTGTATGCATGCCCTTTTGTGTTGGGGACGTACAGTTGATTGTTTTTCCGTTTGTACTCTTTTGTACCCCTTTTCTTTAGTTTTAATGGAAAAGCACACTTTGGGGCATATAAAAATATATTGGAGATGAATTTTAATTCAGCTAGGTTACAGAAACACATAACTGAGTAAAAGATTTTTCTCTCTATATATTCATTTGGACTACATGTGACTGTATATATAAATAAGCTGATACACTTTTGAAAATAAGCCACATCCAACGATGAAGATATATAGCAACATTTACAAAACAATGGTTGTAATATATTCCATTAGCAACTGTAGCAGAGCAAAGCAGAGAAAGTGCCACTGATTTGCAACTGAATCCCATTATGTAAAACATGACTATCACCCCTCTTAAGTAATGGTAGAATCAATTATGCACGGATACTTTTCCTCAAAGAGCCGTGTAGTGTCCAACAAATATCCAACACGAGACACATCTAATATGCCTACGACACATGTCCAACACACCGAAAGCGTGTCCGTATATTAAATATAAATTGGACACGTGTCTTAAATATTTAATGATTTTTTTAAATAGCTTCTTGCATTTAAAATTTTTATTTATTTAAAATATAAAACGAAATTTCATATTTCCTATGCATAACACAAAATCAATCGTCAATACTCAATAACACATTCATCGAATATTCTCATTTTCATTTCTCTTTGGTAGGTCGTAACTTTAGTTTCACAACAATATCCGATGTCATCTCAACATCGATATTTGACGCCATTGCAATATCGACGTCTGATATTATTACAACATCGACGTCTAACGTCGTTAACATCGACATTTCAAAATCATCTAAACATCAAAGTCTAACATTGTCTTGGCATTTATGCTCGATGCTAGTAATTTTTACACCCACAACTTGACATATCATCTTTGTCTAAAACTGCCTTAAAATCGACGACCAGCTCTCTCAACATCGATGACAAACGTCCTTTTGATATTAACGTCTAATACTTACTGTATAACATTGACGCCCGACTCTCGACAACATTATCATCTCCTCCCTCGATGCTTGATATATGACATTGACGCTCGACTCTCAACATTCTAGTATTTATCATTTTAAGTACATATTATAGTTAAATGACTCGTTATTTCTAAATTATTTTTAATCTTATATTTATTCAATTTTTATACATTATTTTTAAAATATAAAAATTATAATACCGTGTCCAAACGGTATCTGTGTTGTATATTTTCAATAATTAATGTACCCCATATCCGTATCACCGTTTCCATATTGATACATGATATGGTAGAATGTTCATTGGTATTGGTTTTATCGAGTTTTATGCAAGCTTAAAGTTGTACTGTTATCATATATTTGTGGTTATTTCTTTAATTTCTATAGTTTTAGCTGTTTGGTTCGCACAACGATGCTCTCTTTGAGCCTTGTAGATTTCAGTTAATTTGGCTTGTGGAATATTTTAGTGAGTTATTACATCCTTTTATATTCATATGGTGTAGCTCGAGTGAAAGATAAGATTAGACGACAACAACAACAACAACATCAAGCCTTTATCCCACTACGTGGGGTCGGCTACATGAATCCTTTTTCTCCATTGTGTCATATTAAAAGTCAAATTCTCGTTTAAATCTAATAAAGAAAGGTCATTCCTAATATTTTCTAACCAAGTCTTTTTAGGTCTACCCCTACCTTTCTTAACATAAGTCAAATCTAGTACCTCTACTCTCCTAACAGGGTCATCGCAAGGCCGCCGTTTTATGTGACCAAACCATCTAAGGCGACTTTCTCTAATCTTATCTTCAACTAGAGCTACTCCAACCTTTTCACATATATGCTCATTCCGTATCCTATCTCTAAGGGTAAAGCCACTCATCCACCTGAGCATCCTCATCTCTTCCACACTTAACTTAGTATTATGCTTTTCTTTTAAAGGCCAACATTCGGCACCATAAAGCATTGCAGGCCTCACTACCATCTTATAGAATTTTCCCTTAAGTTTGAGGGGTACATTTCTATCACATAACAAGCCCGATGCATTCCTCCACTTCAACCATCCAACTTGAATTATGCTGATAACATCCCCATCTATTTCACCATCACTCTGAACAATAGATCCAAGATATCTAAAACGTGTACTCTTATTAATGACTTGATCGCCCAAAGTCACAATCCCCTCACTAGGTCTATTACTACTAAAATTACACTCAATATATTCTGTTTTAGATCTACTCAAGCGAAAACCTTTAGACTCTAAGGTTGACCTCCATAATTCAAGTTTACCTTCAACTCCCTCTCTAGTCTTATCAACAAGAAGAATATCATCAGCAAAAAGCATACACCAAGGTACATCCTCTTGCAAATGTCTAGTGAGAACATCCATGACTAAAGCAAAAAGATATGGGCTTAAGGCTGATCCTTGATGTAACCCAACCGAAATAGGGAAATACTTGGTCAATCCACCTTGTGTTTGAACACAAGTAATAGCTCATGCATACATAATTTTAATGATTTGAATATAAGCATTATTGATTCCTTTCTTTTCAAGAACTCTCCATAGCACTTCTCTTGGAACTTTATCATATGCTTTTTCTAAATCAATAAATATCATATGTAGATCCTCCTTATTTTCTCTATATTTCTCCATCAAACCTCTTAATAAATGTATGGCTTCCATAGTCGACCTACCCGGCATGAATCCAAATTGATTTTGAAAAACATTAGTATCACGCCGCAACCTATGAAAGATAAGATTAGACAAAGTCATCTTAAATGATTCGGTCACATAAAACAATGGCCTTTTGATGACCCGATCAGAAAAGTAGATGTATTAGATTTGCTTTATGTTAAGAAAGATAGAGGCATATCTAAAAAGACTTGATTATAAAGTATTAGAAATGACATTAAAAAAAAATTGTATTAAAAAAAATATAAATGACATTTTTTATTTGATTTAAATGAGAACTTGACAATAAACATAAAAAAATGAAGAAAAATAATTCATATAGGCGACACCACAGTGGGATAAAGGCTTGAATTAGTGTCGTTACCATTCAGCCAATATTGTTTGAATCTTCTTCAATAGTGGGCATGCCCCAATTCAAGCTAGACATTATATTCCTAGCTATCTGAAAAATTAGTTATTGCTGAGGTTGTTTGGTCACATGTAAACTCGGAGTAATTTAAATGGAAATTTTATTGGGTAAATGACTTCTGAGCCGTGCTCGATGAGCTAATAAGGCTCAACTCGTTAGTTCGGATGTAAACTTAAAAAAATAATAATAATATAAATACATTTAAAATATATTTGCAATTAAAATTTTAAGTAAAAAGTTTTAATTGTATTATTATTTGAATCATAATTATTTTCACTTTCAAATTAAATGAATTCGCTCGTGAGCCGACCCAAAGTTGTAAAATAAAGCTCGAGTTCGAGCCTTTAATTGGAGTAATTTAAATGAAAATTTGTGGAACTTTTATTAGGTCCGGTGTAAGGACGTAGAGGAATATCCGGTCGGAGGCAAAATTCCGCCAAAAAACTCGGTATTTGCTCGGTATTGCTAGGTATTATTTGATAATAACGAGGAATACCGCTCTGTGAAGATCAATACCGAGCTATAACGAGCAATACCGAGTTGTATCGAGTTTTTTTCTAGGAAAAGCTCGGTACAACTTTTGTATAACTCGGTATAGCTCAGTATAACTCGGTATTGGGTCTTCACGTGATAGTATTCCTCGTTATTGTTTGGTATTGCTCGGTATTTCTCATTTTTTGACGTGATTTGACCTCCGATCAGATGTTCCTCTACCTCCAATCGGAGGACGAAATAATTGTTCAAATTTGTGGGGGCAAAGGGAACCGACCATAGTACTGGCAGATTACTCCCATTTGATATTTCGTGGTGCTTCCATAGAAGAATAGCTAGGGAATGCTATATGAGCCAAAAACTTTCAGCCAAGACAAGATTGCTTTCCAGCTGAATAGTGCATGTGAATTTGACAATTCGTTCTAATGGATGATTGGCTCTACGAAAAGCAGATTAATTTAGTTTTTTATTAGGACCAAAAAATATAACTGCTTCATCACGTTCACTGATTTCTATTATTTTGAGGCGCATTTTTCACAACACCGGATTTAGAATGTCTTAATCCTCATGTGGCTTTCTCTCTCTCATCGTTCTCTTTCTCTCTCTCCTACAGATACAAGTGGGCATTTGGCTTTGTAAAAAAACTCTCAATTTTCTTTGGTAGGTAGGGATTTATATTTTGAATTAAAAAATACATTTAATTGTATAAAATAATGTTTTCTTCTTTATATTTATTTATTTCAAGTGAAATAAAAGAAAAAATAAATAAAATGTGAATTATATCTAATTTAATTTTACTCTGTTTTTCTTAATGAATTATCAAAATAAATATTTAAATGATTCATATAAAGTTATTTTTTATTGTTGAATTGCTGTTGTGGGTTCCACCACTTTGGATTTTGGTTAATCCAACGGTCCCACTTTATGCGCTTAAGCAATTGTTTATATTTTTCTACTGAAATCTGAATGGTGAAGTGAAATCATTGGGAATGTAGTGCGGCAAAAAAATGAATAAAGTATAAATAAATTAAAAAAAAAAAAAAAAAAATCAAAGCAGTATGCCGATAAAGCTTGCGGGATGATCTAAGCTGTATTTATTTATGCGCTGTTAAGAACATTTTGTTTTGTTATTATTATTTTATTTTATTTATATTTTAATATGACATAAAAAATATTTGATAGTTTTTTTTTTTAATATATTCTATTAGATGCTTATAAAAGTCGATCAAAGTTGTTTTTTTTTTTAATAATTAGAACATCTAAAAGCTTTTTTGGTATTGTTCAAAGAGTTTTATTTTAAGGACTAATAATACAAAAATTAAATAAAAAAAGTTAAACTAAAACCAATATAAAAAAATAAAATATGATTATCAATGATGTAAAACCCTTTTTTTTTTATAAGAGAGTCAAGACTCTTTGGTACTAAGGACATCTTTAACCGAACAACAAAAGTCAGTTTGCATCTACGTGAGCCTCCACCCGATCGAATGCTAGACATAAACATATTTTAAAGTTTCTCTCCATTGTGAACAGTGTGGTCCTAATCTTGATGTCGTACTTTCACAGAAACACTTATATTTTTCTAAAAAAGATGAAAAATAATATACACAAAATATTCTTTTTTATTGTTAGAAATAGAGTTAGGTTTGATATTAATTATTATTTGGTATGAATTTTACTGTATTTTGAAGTGAAAAATGAACTTCTCAGTTGGAGATGCCCTTTAGCTCTAAGCGGAGTGACAAGATTAAAGTTTTAGTAGCCATTAGGGCATCATTTTACTATTTTTTTTTCTCATTTTTCAATTTATGTTGGGCAAATAATTTTGCTCGGTATAGTTTTTATTTAAAATTTCAAATATTAAAAAAAAAATTATGTTCATCAATATGGTCCACTATCACTCACAACAATCACTATTATTATATGCTATCATCATTATCACTTTTGTCTTTATTCTCCTTTGGAGATCGTCATCTTCACCCTACAAATAAATAAAAATAATATATTATTAAAATATTAAATAGATTTTATTTTATATAATAAATAAAATAAAATAAAATAATTGATAAAAGTTATCACTTTAGCCCTAACATTTTTATATTACTAGCAAACAATCATGGCATGTGAATTAAGACTTTTTTAAATTTCCTTTTTTTTTTTATAATATGAAGTGGGTTAATAAATTGAGGTTAGAAAATTATGAGATTTACAAATACACTATAAAGCTCTTATATATTTTACATTTTTTGATAAATAAATCTCTATATTCACAGATGGCATCAAATATATATAGGAAATTGTATTTATTTAGAAAATTATGTGATTTTCTCAAAATATGTTAGCAGGAAGTAAGGATCTGTTTGGGACGACTATAATTTTTTGTAAAGATAGTTATAAAACTCTAATGGAGAAAGCAATTATTAGGGACGATTGTAGCTTTTTATAAAGATAAATTGTAAAATTGTTATGAAGAAAATAGCTTTTTTTTAAGTTGATATAAAAAAATAGCATCTTAACACATTTTTTTTAAGCAATAAGAAAATAGTGGTCAACACAAATTATAGTTACCATATGAAGAACAAAATTGTAAAAAAAAATTTTAAAAACATATTTTCAACCGCATGAGAGATTATTACAAGCGAAGTCCACACACAGAGAGACATTCAGTTTTGTGCCTATGAATAGTAAAGCAGTGGTGAATAGTAACTTCACATTTACTATTCACTATCACAAAATTGAACAGTTATGTATATCTAGACTCCGCATGTAATAATCTCTCCAAGTGCATAATGGTCCTGACTTCTTTTGCTAATGTTGTTGTTTTGCTTACAATACTAACAGTTCCTTTTCTCCTTATTGTTGTTTTGGTATTAAAACTGACATAAAGTGAGTATGATTTGTCTGAAATTATGTAACAGATAGAATTATGTAATATGTACATTTCTTCCCCAATTTTATGATGTGGACAACACATTTGTAAACTAAATTTTCTATCTTTATGAAATTTTAGTTATTTTACTGTGATTTAGCAAGCATGTGATTAGGAGCTTTTCTATATTATGCTTCTTCTATGTGTGACATTGAATAATTGATATTCTTTCGATTTAATGTAGTGTTAAAAGTGTTTAGGAGTCTCTTCGGCCTGTGATCTATTAAAGGTTTGGAATTCAATAAGGGGAGAGAAATGTTTTCTTGTTGGTGGACCTCGGCCAAGCGGTGATTTAACTTGTTTTCATTAGACTTCTATCCTTCTTATAATATCATCCTTAACATTTATTTTTATGAAGGTGATCGTCAGATGCGGACCACCTTGGTGGAATCCTGAGCACCTTCTGAGGGGATGCTGCTGTCTTTTGCTTTTTGAAAAATTCAGCATTATACCACTTATCTTGATATGCAACCAACCAAGAGGTTTTGGCATTTTGGGTTCGAGTCTTATGTATGTGATTAGGAGATTTTTTATATTATGCTTCTTCTGTGTGTGACATTGAATAATTGATATTCTTTCGATTTAATGTAGTGTTTAAAGTGTTTATAAGGAGTCTCTTCGGTCTGTGATCTATTAAAGGTTTGGAATTCAATAGGGGAGAGAAAGGTTTTCTTGTTGGTGGACCTCGGCCAGCAGTCATTTAACTTCTTTTCATTAGACTTTTCTTCTTATAATATCATCCTTAACATTTATTTTTATGAAGGTGATCATCGAATGCGGACCACCCCGGTAGAATCCTGAGCACCTTCTACGGGGGTGCAGTGTATTTTGCTTTTTGAAAAATTCAGCATTATACCACTTATCTTGATCTGCTACAAACCAAGAGGTTTTGGCATTTTGGGTTCGAGTCTTATGTATGTGATTATGAGATTTTTTATATTATGCTTCTTCTGTGTGTGACATTGAATAATTGATATTCTTTCGATTTAATGTAGTGTTTAAAGTGTTTAGGAGTCTCTTTGGCCTGTGATCTATTAAAGGTTTGGAATTCAATAGGGGAGAGAAAGGTTTTCTTGTTGGTGGACCTTGCCCAGCAGTCATTTAACTTGTTTTCATTAGACTTTTCTTCTTATAATATCATCCTTAACATTTATTTTTATGAAGGTGATCATCGAATGCGGACCACCCCGGTGGAATCCTGAGCACCTTCTGCGGGGGTGCAATGTATTTTGCTTTTTGAAAAATTCAGCATTATAACACTTATCTTGATCTGCTACAAACCAAGAGGTTTTGGCATTTTGGGTTCGAGTCTTATGTATGTGATGTGTGTATCACTAAAGAAAAATCATCAAATACCGGCAAATATTTTGGCAGAAAATTTTTGAAGGAATTTCTGGAGGCCATATCGGGCAGTTTTTCCCCGATAAGGTCGCCGGGAGGTCCTGCAAAATTTGTCGTCAGATTTTTGGCAAGTTTTAACTATGCCAATCGCCGTTTCCTTCGAATTCCCCATTGATTTTAAGTTAATTGTTTCCAGCTGAAGAAGTCACCAAAAATTCCGTCTGAAAAGGCCCTATTTTACCCCAACTCATCCCTATTCTTCATTTTCACGAATTTCTACCCAAACTCGAAGCCTATGGCTGCTCAGCCCCCATTTTTTTTATCCAGGCCATTTCTGACTCATTTCTCTTCATTTCTTCAGGATTTATAAGATAAAACTTGTTCTTTTCAGTTCTTTCCTTTTTAACGCAATTTGAGCCATTAGAAAGTATGTTATTCCGATATTAGAGAGTTGTTTTCAATCAATTTTGTACAACTTCATATATATTAGTTTTGGGTTTAGGGTTCCATGATTACTGAGCTTTATGTTCATTTACTTTGATGCACTAACAAATCACTTTGGGTTTAGGGTTAGGAATTTTTGGAATAGATATCAAAAGATTGATTTTGATGTTCATAAGTCTTTTTCATTAAGACATTTAGTTTGACCATTAGTTTACTAAAATCGGTATTCAAATAGAGTGTGAAAGGAAGAGAGCGAGCATGTGTGTGTGTGTGTGTGTGTGTGTGTGTGTGTGTGTGTGTGTGTGTGTGTGTGTGTGTGAGAGAGAGAGAGAGAGAGAGAGAGAGAGAGAGAGAGAGAGAGAGAGAGAGAGAGAGAGAGAGAGAGAGAGAGAGAGAGTGAGTGAGTGAGCATGTGAAATAGAAAGATAAAGGAAGAGAGAGTGAGAGAGAGTGCAATAAATTGAATTTTGATAGCTTATATCCTTGGAGTTGCATAACAAAATAAAGAATTTTTATACATTTGTTTTATTTTAGGATTATTAATTCAACATCTATATGACTATCCAAGATGAGAGATATTGGATGTGTAACAGATTGTTACAGGGATAAAAAACATTGATAGATGAATTTATTGAGGGAGTTGATACTTTCATTCGTGTCGCATGCTAACTACCTTCGTTTAAGTCGTATGGAATTTTTAGATGTACATGCTCGAAGCACAAAAATCAAGTTTTTTTAAGCTTGAAAATGTTAAGGTTGATTTATATCATAGGAGATTTATTCCAAGATATTGGTTATAGACCTCACATCGAATACGAGCCACATAGAAGAGATTTATTCCAAGATATTGGTTCTAGACCTTAAGAGAATATGATTTTATTATATCATATGCCCAAAGATAGGATTTAACTAGCCATAAGATTTAAAATAACTAAAAATATCATGTATTTCAAGTAAAATAATAATACAATGCAACAGGTTGATTAAGGAAATATAGTAACAGGAAGTTCTTTCAATAAACTTACAAACTTTCCTTTCTTTGGAATTTACTTCATGGTCTAACTCTCTCGCTATCTCCCTCATTAAATCGTAGACATTAGTCCCCCAACAACCCCATAAAAACACACACACACACCCATTTAGCCTCTATACATAAGAAATAAGCTTCATATTTATAGTTTTTATAAATATCTAAATTGGCACCATAATGATGACCTAGGTAGCAACATAGAACTATCGAATTGATGTATTAGGTTTTCTAGTCATCACATTAGTTTGCTAGTTCAATCATCAATAACTGTTATCTAGTTTAATGTTGTGGCAATTTGACATTGCAATGCATGTCCTGGCATTATGGCGCTCCTTCCATAGTCTTTGGTGCTTCACTCTTTAGGATTTTTACCGTTGCATTGTTTCATTCTACACTTCGGAGTTGAGCATGCGCTTAGTATTATGGAACTATGTTTGTGGTAATGCAGTGCCTCTTCAATTACATCTAAAGACATGTAGGTAGAAAATATTCAGAGTAGTACCCTTCAAAAGCTCATAGGGATTTTTATTCAATTTTGATATAAGATTCACCCTATTTAACATAAAATAAGTTTTGTTAATTACCTCAGCATAGAAATATTTGGATAGTGTATACTGTCTCTACCAAGATCCTATTCTTTCTCTCCGATATGTTAATTTGCTGGGGAAATTGTGCATCCTAACTTTCCTTGAATCAAACTAGAGAAAATTCTAAACTCTTCAAATGAGTAAGTTTTATTAGGTAAGAATTTGGCCCGAGTAAACCAGGTGTAGTTTTCTATAATTACATACCCATATGCTTTTCTTAAACCCATATGTCACTTTTATTAGCTAAAAACTTGTCCCATTAGAACTTATGGTGCTAAAGAGTCTAAATAGGTCAAAATGCAAAATCTCAAGTGGTCTACTAATGCAAATCTCATAAAGTGAAGGAAAAGAGAACTTAACATGTTTTCTTACCTTACATGCAACACAAAGTTGCTCCTTATAGAACTATAGCTTGGGTACTCCTCTACCTAGGTATAGATGAGTGGTCCTTTTTAGTGTCCTTATGCTTGTGTGACACAATTTCTTGTGCTACAATTAAGCCTCATCTTAATCCGTGTTTAGGTAATGCACTTTGCTAGGCTCATTCAAACTTTAAAAGTTAATTATATAAACAATATTCATTCTAAAACCATTTTAAAATAGGTTTACTATCAAGTAAAATCAACTATTTATTAGAAAAGAATTTTACATCAAAGCCCTTATCACAAAGTTGGCAAATACTTAGTAAGTTATATTTGAACCATTCTATTAATAATATATATTTTAATAGTAAAGCCATTGAGTTTATCCATGGTGCCCATTCCAATTACCATTATCATAGTATTACTAGCCTCTTTGTGAAGGCATACTAATAAAATAAAAAAAGATGAGCATTTAGAACACTACAGAAAAATCATTCATTTTTTATAGGCTTTTCCATCAGAAACAATTAAATTTTTGACATAAATGGTGTTCTTCGACGAAAAAAACCACCGATAAATTACTCGTAGAAAAATAATTACCAGTTAAAAATATGTCAAAAATTCTTTTTGCGGATTTTCAATGCATCGACTTGACCCGCAACCCATCATGTTGGCATGCCCCTGGCCACCAATATCTTGAGCCTTGCTCACCGCCAACCAGTGCTAATGAGCTCCTTGATCGCCGCATCTACCTGACTTGATACCAGCCCACTGACTAGCTCAACTGAGCACCTTGACTATCACGTTGACCCGACTTCATGCCTACCCGTCAACCTGCCCAAACAAGCTCATTGGCCGCCGCATCGACCTGACTCGTGCTCGTAGTTCGACAATAGTTTCACTTTATTGTTTTATACAACAAAATAAATTCTTTATATATGGTGTAGGACTAAAAATTGCTTAGATGTTGAGGTGAGGAAGAAAAGGAGGCGGGCAGAGCATTCAATGTAGCACGTGCTTAGGCATTAATTTTGATCAAAATTAATTTAAATTAGTTAATTTTACTTAGATAATCATTTAATTTTTAATTCTAATATATTTATTTATATAGTCCAAAATAGTTTAGTACCAAATTTTTAGTTTTGTTAGATCGAATTGTATGATATGAATTGTATAGTATGATCAATAGAATTAGATTAAGGATTATCATGGATGAACCATTATTTGTCCCCCAAATATTCTCAATCTTAGATCATACTCTACCATTTGGATTATATAATATGACTGTCAATCACGATTTAATCCTGATTATATTGTTTGATCAAAGATCTAAAGTAGACAACATTTATTAATAACTGTATAATACAAATGTGTTTATATAATAGGATTATGTGAAATTTAAAAATTCAAAATTTTCTAGATTTAGAAACTCTGATTCAAGAGTGGGTATTTATCAAAATAACTAACCATCCTGTATGATTAAGGTCATACAATACGATTTGTTATGCTAAAAGTTTATTTTAATAATTTTATTAAACACTTGATTTAATTTTTAGAGTGCCTAATCATACGGTATGATGTGGATCATTCAATACAATTTAACAGAGAAACCAAGTGTTCAATTTTCATCCCTACTAGTGTGTGTGTGACCAGTTGTCTTGTCAACATACCCCTAAATATATGAATACTCAATAAACAGAAAAGACAAACTCTTACCACAAGCCTTGACAGGACTCAATATTTTAATTCTTGAGTTTGCTTCCTTAACTTGACCTCTTAGAGTTGTCAAAACCGGCCACCTCTTTCCTCTATCCTTCTCCTCTTCTCTTTTCCTTCTCTAACAAGTTGGGGGATGGGATGAAATGGGATGAAGTGGTGAAGTGGGTTTGGGATTTTATCTTAAAACATATATTTTAGAGCTTAGTACTAGGACATTCTTACACTTAGAATCACTGTGCTTTGTTAGAATATTATTGACTCCCTCAGATTCCACTAACTTGAGTTTTCAAATGTCGAACTGCTCCTTTAACTGTCTCCTCAATGCCATAATGTCAAATTTGGAATTTTCCAATTTCTAGTCCCAATCACTTTCTTGGCTTACTAAACTTTTCAATACTATTTTGAAGACTAAAAATATGCCAGATGAGTGGAGAATGAGTGTGTTAATTCCTATTTTTAAGAATAAAGGTGATGCACAGGATTGTGCAAATTATAGAGGAATTAAGTTAATGTGTCATACTTTAAAACTATGGGAGTGAATTATGGAGCATAGGTTGCGGCGTGATACTAATGTTTCTCAAAATCAATTTAGATTCATGCTAGATAGGTCGACTATGGAAGCCATACATTTATTAAAAAGTTTGATGTAGAAATATAGATAAAATAAGGAGGAACTACATATGATATTTATTGATTTAGAAAAAGCTTATGATAAAGTTCTAAGAGAAGTGCTATGGAGAGTTCTTGAAAAGAAAGGAATTAATAATGCTTATATTCAAATCATTAAAGATATGTATGCAGGAGCTATTACAAGTGTTCAAACACAAGGTGGTTTGACCAAGTATTTCACTATTCCGGTTGGGTTACATCAAGGATCAACCTTAAGCCCATATCTTTTTTCTTTAGTCATGGATGTTCTCACTAGACATTTGTAAGAGGATGTACCTTGGTGTATGCTTTTTGCTGATGATTTTCTTCTTGTTGATAAGACTAGAGAGGGAGTTAAAAGTAAACTTGAATTATGGAGGTCAACATTAGAGACTAAAGGTTTTCGCTTGAGTAGATCTAAAACGGAATATATGGAGTGTAATTTTAGTAGTAATATACCTAGTGAGGGGATTGTGACTTTAGGCGATCAAGTCATTAATAAGAGTACACTTTTTAGATATCTTGGATTTATTGTTCATAGTGATGGTAAAATAGATGGGGATATTATCAACAGAATTAAAGTTGGATGGTTGAAGTGGAGGAATGCATCGGGCTTGTTGTGTGATAGAAAATTACCTCTCAAACTTAAGGGAAAATTCTATAAGATGGTAGTGAGGCCTGCAATGCTTTATGGTGTTGAATGTTGGCCATTAAAAGAGAAGTATAATACTAAGTTAAGTGTGGCAGAGATGATGATGCTCAGGTGGATGAGTGGCTTTACCCTTAGAGATAGGATACAAAATGAGCATATACTTGAAAAGGTTGGAGTAGCTCTAGTATAAGATAAGATTAGAGAGAGTCGCCTTAGATGGTTTGGTCACATAAAACGGCGGCCTTCCAATGACCCGGTTAGGAGAGTAGAGGTATTAGATTTGAATTATGTTAAGAAAGATAGAGGCAAACCTAAAAAGACTTGGTTAAAAAATATTAGGAATGACCTATCTTTATTAGATTTAAACGAGAATTTGACCTTTCATAGGACACAATGGAGGAAAAGGATTCATGTAGCCGACCCCACGTAGTGGGATATAAAGGCTTGATGTTGTTGTTGTTGTTGTTGTTGTCCCAATCACTCCAAAACTCTTCTAAACTTAGTCAAACATGAAATTAACTTAAATATGCATAAGAAAGTTATATATACAAAGGAAATCGTATCAGCTTAGGTCATATCTTACTAGATTCTAAAAAATATATATTACAAAAAGTATGCAAAGTCACTCATGTCACCAATGTAAATCACTAAGTTAATTCGTCAACAAAAACAAAGTTATATAAATCTTCTTCAAAACATAGCAAAGTTAAAGCAGGTGAAGCTATTAAATGAGTTCACTTGAACTCATCCTTCATTTTATAGCATGCAGCTACTATGCATTGTTACATAATTCTATTTGAATAGCCCAGATGCGGTGGTTTTTTAGCGGGGTGTCTCAACCATGCTTACAATAGGGGGTCATATGATGAGCAAATTAGGTAGAAAAATTAATTATTTGACTTTCTATTAATTAAGTGAACTCTAAGAAGTTTTCTCTAATTCACTTCTCTTTTCTCTTATTCATTAATCATTCTTGTGCCTCCCACTAACAAATTTGAATACATTATATTCACTCTATTAATAGCAGTATAATAATTTGGCCAATACACTTCAATAATATAATATATATACATATACTTAAGTGATATATAATGTAATAATATTAAAATGCACATAGTTAAGCCCAACCCCCCTTTCATATTACTTATTAAATGATGAAAAGATTGATAAAGAGACAATAGAAGAAACAATAGTGAAAGCATAAATATTTCTCAACTATATAGTCTATCTTCAATTTATCTTCATTTGTTTTATTTAATGTCACTCACTAACTTACATGAGATCAAACAAATACTTACACCAATATTTAGCTGTCACATTTGAGTTCAGTTACATATTCTATTTATTATATGTCAATCACTAACATGCATGCGATCTATCAAAAATTATATTATTATTTTGCTACCACATTTGAGTTTAATAATAATTATATTATTATATGTCAATCACTAATATAATATGCATGACTCTTATGTGTAGGAGTGTAAGTGAGCTTGGGCTGTCTAAATCGGGTCAATGATCGTGTTTGGATTGAATTTGAAACTGAGCCCACACTAGTTGACCCAACCTGAACCGGACCTGCTTTTGCAAACGGGCCAGGAATTTAAGCTTGAACCCAACCTATGCGGGTTAGTGGGCTGACTTGACCCAACCCAACCTGTAGACATGTTTTGAATAAAAAAAATAGGAATTGAGGACGTAGTTGATGGCGCAGGCGGGGTGAGTGGTCTGCGGCTTAGTAGTGGCGGCAGCATGGCATTACACGACATGGTTGCAGACATTGGAATCAAATGGCAAGCTTAGAGGCTGAGCTATCGTAACTTTAGACCGAAATTGCGATAGCGAGTTGGCAAACTCAACGCCAGCAGTGGCAGCATCGTCAGCGGCACAACAACGCCGGTAGCAGCACGATGCAACACGGTAGTGCCGGCAGCAGCAACGTCGTCAGCGGCTCATCCATACACCATTGCATGGTTCAGGTGACGAGATGGGACGGGACGTGACTCACGTGCATTTTTCCAAATGGGTTAACCCGGGTTGAGGTAGGGTTTCCAGGTCAACCAAAACCTAACTTGAATCCGACCCATTTGTGAAACTAATTGACCCTACCTCAAAATTTTTAGATCAGTTTAGAATCGAATTTTTAGGTCATGCAAGATATTGAAACCCCTAAAGTGATCCATATGTAACTCAATGAAGGAGTTTGATTCATTAGTTCTTATATTGTTTTGATAACTTTCTTTTATTTGCATTCATTCATTATTATTTGAGTGCTTGTGAATATAAAATAAGATAAATAAATAACTAAAAAAATAGAATTTTTATTTTGAATAAAAAATAAAACATACAGATTTAGTGATATGCTTTATTTGGTTATAGCTAAAAAATCAAAGTAATCAATTTTATTTGATTGACATTGAAAAAGATCTTTTATTGCCATTTTCAATTTTTTCAATTTTTTTATTTATTTATTTTTTCGTTTTATTAAATCAATCAAATCAAAAGAACTAATACAAAATAAATTTTAATAAAAATGATAATAAAAAGGTAAAATACAGATGATTATTAATATCTTTATTATATATTATATATTTTAGAATCAAAATAAATAATTTTATTAATCTATAAGCCAATTAAATTAAATTAAACAAACACAATACCAAGAATTAAATTGCACGTATTTGATATTTAATAAGATAAATCATAATGAATATTTAATTATCTGAAGCAAAAAAAGCTTTATCAATATTCAATTAATTAAACATTTTGATCATCTTCATTGCATTTGCCGAATATAAATAAATTATGAAAGGAACGGATTGAATGGACTGACAGCGTGACACGTACCTAATTTTATGTGGGCCCCAGATGACGCGTTCATTCGAGTCGATGAAATAGCTGGAGATAAAATGCCAACTAATAAATGGGTCCCGTGCCTCGCACATGTTGATTGCTCTTAACCGGCTTGGCTGATTGCGAGTTCATGGGTCCTCTGCCCCTCTCTTACTTCTGCGTCTTATAGTGTAGCGTTGGAGAGTCTGTGGACAAGAGCCCTTCACATATCGGAATCCTTATCGACATCTGAGGGGACTTCTACACCGTGTGGGGCCATCGTAGTCAGTGCTCAGGATTTTAATCATTGTGATGCTAAATTGACATACTCCTATTTTGTTTTTATTTTGAAGATTTATATATCTAATCATTTAAACTTTAATATTGCATACATATTATTAATAGTTCATTTTCATATCAATATGAATGACATATTTGATATTAAAATAATATATAATATTAAAATTTAGAATGTTAGATATATAAATAGGATGGTATAAATGATATTTATATAAATCTCCTTTTTATTTTTGAACATATATGTCAATTAAGATAAATTTACACACATCACATATATAATACTTAGAAATCAAGACCACTTGATTAGCGGTCAAAACTCTCACCTAACATACCAAGTTGAGTTACGTAACATATTACTGTGGGCGATTGCTAGAATTATGTAACACCGTGTGGAGCCATCGTAGTAGTCAATACCTCATGATTAGTGACCAAAGCTTAACCGATCAAGTTGAGTTACATGACATATTGTTGTAATCGATTGCTAGAATTATCTTCTGATTCAAATAAAAAGGAAAACAGAAGATTATGGTCACAATTGCTTATGATATATATATATATATATATATATATATATATATATATATATATATATATATATATATATATATATATATATATATATATATATATATATATATGAGATTATGACAAGTTAGACTACTTATGTCAAAATTATATTGTCCACAACAGGTATGTTTTGATATGTTTTTTCTATACATTTAATATGTTTATTTTTTATTTCTTTTCATCTAGCAAAAAAAAAAAACTCAAAAATATGTAAAAAAAAAATTATTTGTAGAGGGAGAGAAATATATGATGGATTTATTTAATTATATGTGTTATGTGTATATATATTACCTAACTATTTCCCATTGATCAAATTTTATAGAGTTCCCTCTCTCCTCACTAATAATATATTTTGGTGGGACAGGAGAAAAAGAAGACATGGAGACAAGCTGATAACAAAGAGAGGATTTGCATAAATGTTTCATGCATAAAATGGAAGAGCTATATGCACAAAAGTTTAAAATTTTGCAGGATGAAGCCAGATATGATGCTAATGATATGAAAGAACACCTAATAGATTTTAAGATATTTTGTCCTTTCATGTAGTTTCATTACCAACTTTCAAACACTTCGGCTTCATTTGAGACCGCTTAAAATAGCTTTCTAGTACAAAATTTAATTTTTTTTTTTACTAAAAAGCTACTTTAAAAAACATTAAGAAAGTTGTCCCAAACGAGGCCTTAGTCTGATATTGAAAGGTATGATGCCCTAATAATCTTTATATGGATAAGTTGAAATATTTTCATGCCAAATAGCAAAGTATTTGATGAGTAAAATGCTTTCATTGTTATATGGGTCCTAGATCACAATTTATTTAGTTAGAGAGGCTAATAATTAGAATGGATTGATTCTATCTTCCCCATTCAAAATTAGTGAATAACATTAATATATGAAGTATATTATTGTCTTAAGAGATTAATCAATGACTTGTTTTATGAAAATTTAAATTATTTGATTAAAGATTTAAAATCATTCACTGATAATGATTCACAATAGTTAAAAATTGATTGAACTTAGGAAAAGATAAACATCTCAATACTAATAACCACTTAGCTTCCCTCCCATAGTGAGAGTAAAGTAATTTTTTTCTAAAATATGACAAATTAATCACAATGTGAATGTAAAATGTAATACATATAAAAGAAATATTCATATAAAGCCTTCATCATTAAAGATTGAAAGCACAAAGAAAAACTTTTATAATAAATCTAATACTTTGACTAGTGCACTTTCTTTATACTAGAATTTGGCTTTGTTATTTGTGATGAGGGATTGAGAATGGAAATGATTATGAGAGATTTCGTAAGAGGATTTTAATATTCTAATGGAATCAAAAAGGAATGTTTAGATACTAGTTTTCGGTCTTAAGCTATCTTTCAACGGCCTTCAAATAATAAATAAATAAATAATAAAAAGAACGGCCTTCAAATAATCCATAAGAAAATGCTTGAGATTGGATAATTTTTTTTATGTTTAAAGATTACTAGCTGATAAATCACCTATTGAGGCCTAACAAAGGTCAAAGTGACGGCAGAAAGTAGTGGCGGGTTGCGACAACAAAATGTGGTGGCGGTGGGTGGCAGCCGCTATCGACAATGGTAGCTAATGATTGGCATTAATTGCAAATCAAATCAATTTTATTTGAGAAAGTTATGATATTTAATTAAAGTTTTAAATTGAAAATTGATTTTTTCCTTATGTTGGTGATTTGATTAAGATTTGATTAGGGGTTAGATTAGAATCCTTTTCCTAATCTATTTTATATCAAATCTTTGAATAAAGCCATAGGGGCAGTTGTTATTAAATGAGAGTAAGAGAGAGCTCATTGTAATTTCCTATTGTTCTCCAATTTAGAGAAATCGTCATCCCCTCCCTGTGGATATAAGTATCTTCATCCAACCACGTAAATCATCATGTTTATTATGTTTGTGTTGTGAGATTTTATTTCCACTATATTTATTTGTACATAAAGTGTATCATAGCAATGTTCCAATTTTTTGGAGATTATAGCGATGGCGATACGAAGAACGAAAGAATTTTTGGTTCTTGTGATTTGTCTTGGTGAAGAAGTAGAGCAATGAAAAATAGGAGGAGGTCTCGCACAATTAGGAAGCCCCATCATCTGGCTTCTTTGACGTGACGACCTGGGTAAAACGAGTCTGCGACTTCATGTGGAGAGTCTGGGTGGAGAACATGTGTGCTTAGGTCAGGTATGTACAAAGTGTCGAAGGAGGTGTTAAAGTCACGTAAGAAATATCACATGAAATCACGAGTCTAGATCGGGCTTATTAGAGTGGACATTGAAGAGGCACATGTTGAAGTCGTGGTTTATGTAGATCACGTCTGTGAGGAGGATTGTGCATTAAAGAAGTCCTATGTCATGGTGCGAATTGCGGGCAAAAAGCTGTGTGAAGTCGTGGTTCATATGGGTTTTGCACAAGAAGGGTGTCTATCGATCAAACACGATTCATACATGTAGATAGTAGGGATTGAATCACTTGGGTCTGAAGTGAATAGAGGATAGACTAAGATCGAATTTGGTGGCACATAAAGGGAGTTCCATGTGAGAGCAAGTTTTAGCCTACTGTACTAATTTCTTTTTGGGATCATTACTAAAGAAAAAACTAAGCCATATTGGTGCAATAACAACATTTTAAGAAAGATGAATTTCGATGGAGCTTATGCAATACGGTAGAGCCATGGATACATCCACCTTGTAGTGGATAAGGTGTCAATCCATTAGGTGGTTACACATTCTGTCAAGAAAGATGTGACAAAATTTGATGGCAAAGGAAACTTTGGCGTATGGTGATATGAGGTAATGGATTTGATGTGTTGCTTTAATGTTGAAAATATTTTGGATAGTGATGAACATCCTGAGGAGATGCCTAAGAGAGATTAACTCAAGATTAACTATAGTGCTTATGGCTTGATAAAAAAAATTATTATCATAGGAGATTAAGTATGGGATTATGATGGAGACTTCTACTGTGAAGGTATTGAAGACTTTGAAAAAATAAATATCTAATGAAGCGTATGGAGAATAATCTCCATATAAAATGGTGGCTCTATAGGTTTCAGATGAGGCATTAGACAACAATTGATGATTATTTGAATGACTTCACAAAGTTATTGGGAAGAATACTCCAAAAGAGATGTGGTCAAAGAATTCTGCTATAGATTAACAGTAATTAATAGTGTTTGTGTGTCCAACATATTATCATGTTCATAATGATAAACAAGAACCAAAGGAAAAGATGACAATCTTTATTAGCTTCAGGCGTGGAGTCAAGGGCTTTAAACTATATGTTCTAGTATAGAAATAAATTGTCACAATAGGGTTGTTACTTTTGATGAGGCTAGCATGTTGAAACTTCAAAAATCTAAGTAGGTGGAGAGTATCACTAGGATCACAAATGCACTGCAAAAGGTTGAGTTTGATGCAACTCTATTTGCTCCACATAGGTAGATCATTTCTACCCATGTATCGAATTCAGCTGTAGATCAGGAGGTAGAAGATGATGTTGAGGATGTGATTCTTGTTCGGGAATCTATTGCGAAGAATCGGTTCAAGCGCTAGAATATCCCAAAACCAGCTTGATTGAGTGATCATATTGCATTTGTACTTTCAATCATAGAGGCTAAATTTATTAGTCACTATAAGGAAGTGGTGGACAGTCTTGATGGTAATCTTTATAAGAGGGCTATGGATGAAGAGATGGAGTCATTTTAGAAGGATGCTACTTAGAGGTTGGTAAAGCTTCCTCCAAGAAGAAAAGCTATTATGTGCAAATAGATGCATGCAAAGAAGGAATGATCTCATGAAGCTAATGTGTAGTTCAAGGCTAAGTTGGTAGCAAAAGGCTCTGTACAATGAGAAGTGATTTCTTATGATGAGATGTTCTCCACAGTGGTTAAAAATTCCTTGTTCCATAGTTACTTGGCACTTGTAGCACAATTTGGTTTTATTTTCGAGCAGCTCGATCCAGACATTGCACAAGTTTTTGTTATTGTGAGCAGGTTACTGCAAGATACAAGGAGTCATTGGCAAGCTGTAAAGAGTATCGTGGGGTATTTGAATGGTACAATTGATGCAGGCTTAGAGATACAGTCACCACGGCACTGGTGCATGATTCATGATTGATTGTCCACTTGTTTGGAGAACTGTGCTCTGCTTGATACCATGAGAGGGGGGTACATAGGCAACAATCTTGGTGCAGTTGTTGTCATCTTCCACTTTTTGAAGTGAAAAATGAGGTAAAGATTGTTGATTTTACATTTAGTGTAAATTAAATCAGGTTTATGTGGGAAAGCTAAGATATTCAATTAATATATTAAATTAAATATTGATTATTTCTTTATGTTGATGATTTGATTAGGATTTGATTAGAGAATAAATTAGGAAGCTTTTTCCTAATCTATTCTATCTCAAATCTATAAGTAAAGTCCTAGGGACTGCTATTGATATATGAGAGTAAGAGAGAACTCATTGTAATTCTCTATTGTTCTCCAATTTAACGAAATCATCATCATCTCCCCATGAGCGTAGACATCTTTGTCAAACCACGTAAATCACTGTGTTTATTGATAGAAGAGAGAACTCATTGTAATTCCGCATCATTCTCCAATTTAGTGAAATCATCATTCCCCTCTGTGAATGTAGACATATTCATCGAACCACATAAATAATTCTGTTTATTATGTTCATGTTGCGTAATTTTGTTTCCATTGTGTTTATTTGCACAACCATAGTGGCAGAGGCCGAAGACACACAATGAAATTTGAAAAATGTTCAAATATAAAGAATTCCTGATACACAAAAAATTAACTATAAATTTCAATCTCGCAAATTCTGCAAAATTCAATGAACCATTGACTGTAAACTTAACACGGTAGACCTTTGATACAATGGGGCTTACCACTTTAGCTGTGGGTGGCTATACATATATGGTGCGCAAGGTGAGTTTTATCATTCTTGTGCCACACATTTCCTTGCCCTCAAGATATTATATGCGTCTGTCTCAATGTGTGTTTCACGAGGTCCATGTGGGCACCATGCACGTATACACCAATAATAATATCAAATCTGAATGATCAATAAAAAAATCTATGTAAAAATATTTTAATGCAATGCAAAATTTATTAAGATGAATAATAGTATTTTAAAATTTATATTAAGAATAACATAATTCAAATTTGCATACTAATTTTAATGAACATTCAAAAATTTTAAAATCAATCTTAGGCTTCGTTTGGGACGGCTTTATTATTATTTCTTAAAACAAATTGTTAGTTGAGAAAATATTATTTTTTCTACTAGAAAGCTACTTTAAGAAGCAGTAAGAAAGCTGTCCCAAATGAAGCTTTAGGCTTCGTTTGGGACGGCTTTTTTATTGCTTTCTAAAACGGAGTTTTAGTACAATTTTTTTTATTTTTGTATTAAAACTCCGTTTTAGAAAGCAGTAAAAAAGCCGTCCCAAATGAAGCCTTAGGCTTCGTTTGGGACGGCTTTTTCATTGCTTTCTAAAACGGAGTTTTAGTACAAAAATAAAAAAATTTGTACTAAAACTCCATTTTAGAAAGCAATAGAAAAGTCGTCCCAAACAAAGCCTTAGTCTTTATTTGGAACAGCTTTTGACTGCTTCTTAAAATGGCTTTGAAGTATAAAATTTTATAATTCAAGAAATTTTGTATTAGAAATCTGTTTTAGAAAGCAACAAAAAATCTGTCTCAAACGAATAGGATGACTTTTTTACAACTTTTTAAAGCAATTATTTAGTACAAATTTAAAATATTTATACTAAAAAAAATTATTTAAGAAGCAATAAAAAAGTAATCACAATCAAAATCAATATATTTAATAATTTTCTTTACGAGCAATGAAGGTCGCACCGGCATGATCAGAACTGAACATTATCGTTTCTTGCATTGCTTCGGAATTCACATGATCTGTAAGCATTCAATATTGCACCTTGAGGATATTCAATGCTTGGCTTTGGCACCAACAGACAGGAAGCTAGCACAGTGCAATTATTAACTCTCAACAAATAATGAAGCCGATCGAAATGTCTAAGGAATAAGCTAAGCATATGAAGATCAAAGAGATTCTTATAAATGAGCACCACCCTTCATTCAGTGAGGAGTTATGTCTGATGCTTATTAGGTAATAGAAATTAAGGTTGAGCTTCTTTTTAGTTGTGTTACACATTCGGTTCCAACCACAGAAAACAACATTTTGGTGTTTTGGTGGAAGCACAAAGGTTAGGCCCCGTTGAAATAATTGAAGGATGCCTTAAATCTCTGGCTGGAAGAAGAAGAAGAAGATAGTTTCAAGAAAGGGGAAATAGCGTTCTTATTTTAAGAATTAAGGAAAATTACAATTTGAAAAATATAGTAAGCAAATGCTCAAGGTATTTGAGATTAGGAAGAGTTTTTTTATTTCAATTTAATTTTGAGTAAATGAAATAATTTTGATGCATTTCTCAAATTGGAGGCTTCTACAAAAAAAATTTAGGTTCATGCAGGGGCGGAACCCCATGGCTCTCAGGGGGGGGGGGGCAATTGACCCCCCTCAAAAATTTTTAAAAAATTTATTTATATGATTTTTTTAGTTAATTTATCCATTTTCATTTATTTTTTAGTCTTTATTACAAGAATTTTTAGGCAATTGCCCCCCCCCCCCCCCCCCCCTAAAAATTTTAAAATACTATGGTCTTTAGGTAATTGCCCCCAACAGGTCGAATCCCGCCAGGGGACACTGCCCCTTAGACCCCCGACATATATGTCTTATAAATTTGCCCCCCCCCCCCCCCCCCCCCCCCCCCCCCTAAAAATTAGGGTTGGTTCCGCCCCTGGGTTCATGTAAGCTCTAATTTCAATAAATTTATAATTAAGCTGAATGTCTTGATAAAATAAACTCATGACCAAATTTGTAGTAACTACTTTAAGGTTTTTTTATTATGAATGATACAAAATTTATGGTTTACCTCCTCTCAATTGTGAAACTTGTTCAAACTTCAGCTTGCTGCCACTACAGGAAAATCACCTATTTCCGGCGGCTTATTCTGACAGAAATTGAACATTTTCCGGCGGTTTTCCGTCGGTTAAGTATCCGCTGGAAAAAAACGGCGTAGGAAAATAATTTCCGGCGGTTTTTACCAGCGGCAAAATATTCCGGCGGTAATAAACCGCCGGTCAAATAAAAAAAAATAATAAACCCTCACGCAGCTGCCGGCTTACGCGTAGCAACATATTGCCGGCGCCCACCCCGCGTACGCGTTGTCAGTGCGCGCCAGCCTACCGCGCTCCCGCGGCTGCCGGCCGATTCCCGCCAGCACTAGCGGTTGCCAGCCCAGTTCCTGCCAGCGCCAGCATGCTGCGCTCCCGCGACGCGCTCCGCAGGATTCGATCCGGGTCCTTCTGTGAGAAATTTCAAGTGTCTGACCAAATTGCCGATTAGGAAAATATGAAACTATTATCAATATTTTTTATTTAAAGTATTTTTAGACAAAAAAAAATTAGTTTTTTAATTATTTAAAAAATGAAACTCTTTAATTTAAAATAAAAAAATATTTAATATAAAATAAAAATTAACTAACTATTTAATTTTTCAAATGAAAATTAATTAAATTGTTAATCTAAGTTTTAATTATTTTTTGTTAATACCTTTAAATAGTAAAAATTTTATGCATTTTTATTAATTTTTTAAAAATCATCGTAAAAGTGAAAAAGCCGCCGAAAATTCTGCCGGAAAATTCCTTGGGAAAAAACCGTAGGAGAAGCGTAGGAAAGCCGCCGGAAATGTGGCCGCCGGAAAATTCCGCCGGTAATCAGTGATTTTCCTGTAGTGTGCAAGAGAAATTAAGAAGAAAACATAATACAGAAAGGATGAGTTTCGTATGTTAGAGCAGAACAATGAAGCAGAAAATTCTAATGCTTCTCCTTTGCCATTGCATAGTCCCTTTAGAATATATAATTGAAACTAAGAGATATAAGAACAATCAGATCTAGTTCTGGTATGCGACAATGGTTAGGATTTAAGCTGTACAAGCATTACCCTGCTGTAACAGAATGGCTAAAAATAATTATGGCTGGGCTGTTGTGGCAGTATAAGCTATACTGCCTATCACTTCAGCTTATCGTCCCTCCGCAAGATGACACTCGTATCAAAGAGTGTAAGCATGGTTCGTAGATCTTTAAACCTTTTTGTAGATAAAGGTTTAGTGAAGATATCAGCCACTTGATCAACTGTAGTGATGTGATGAATAACGATAGAATTAGACTTAACACAGCCTCTAATAAAATGATAATCTATCTCTATATGTTTGGTACGAGCATGGAAAATAGGATTATTGGCTAAGGTTATTGCTTAGCTGAAATATTGTCACAAAATAATTTAGTTGAATTATTTGTTGGAATCCCAAATTCAAGTAGAAGTCGTCTTAGGCATAAGAGATCGGCAGTTGTAGTTGCAAGAGACCTATATTTTACCTCAGCAGATGATCTAGGTACTGTATTCTGCTTTTTGACTTGCCATGAAATGAGATTTTGTCCAAGATAAGCATACTATCATGTTGAAGATTTACAATAAACTGGATCTCCAGCCCAATCTGAATCAGAAAAAGCAGAAAGTTATAAATTAGTTGGTTGGATCAATATGCCAAATGACAATGTACCTTGGAGATATTGTAGAAGTCGTTTGAGCAGATAAAAATGTCCATTTGAAGGCTTGTGCAAGAACTGACAGAGTTTGTTAACTGTGTAAGAGATATCAAGTTTAGTAATAGTTAAATAATGCAAAGAGCTAACTAAATGTTTAAATAAATTCATATTGTAAAATTGTTGTTTACTATCGAAAGGTGTAGGAGATTTTACGGCCATCAGAGTTGCTAACAGTTTGCAATTTTCCATACCAGTTCTAGAAAGAATGCTTGAGGCATATGACGCTTGAGTTAGAGATAGGCCATTTTTGGTTAACTTCACTGTAATACCAATGAAGTGATGAATGCTACCTAAATTTTTTAAGCTGAAGTGTTTGTGAAGATCCCATAATAGGTGCTGGATGAGCTCCTCATCATTTCTTGTTAATAAGATGTCATCCACATATATTAAGATGAATAAATTTTTTGAATCATGCTAGTAAGCAAGAGAGGCATCAACTGGACTAGGCTGAAAATTGAACTTGACCAAATGAGTAGAAAACTTAGCAAACCATTGTCTTGATGATTTCTTCAAGCCATAGATAGACTTTTTGAGAAGACAAACATGATCCATATGTAATGGATCAACAAACTCAATTGGTTGAGACATATACACCGTGTCGATAAGATCTCCATGGAGGAAAGTATTAGAAACATCTAATTGTAAGATATTCTACTTGTGAGTCACGACAACAGTAAGGAGAATACATATAGTTGGAAACTTTGCCACCGGACTAAATTTCTCTAAATAATCTAATCTATATTCTTGTTTAAAGAATTGAACTACTAATCTTACTTTATGTCTGGCAATAGAGCCATTGGCATTGTATTTGGTTATGTAAATCCACTTGCAACCAAGAACATTTTGGTTAGATGAAGGATACACAAGTGTCCAAGTTCCTTGGGCTTGTAAAGCATAAAATTCAGTGGACATAGCTTGATGCCAAATCAAGTGCTTGGAAGCTTAAGAGTAGAATGAAGGATCCTTGGGTTGTAGAGAATGGGACCATGTGAAACCTCATCAAACTACAGCTTCCTGCAATAGAAAACAAGAAGAAAACAGAGATACATAATGGACGAGTTTTGTATGTTAAAGCAGAACAATGAAGCAAAAAATTATGATGATTCTCCTTAGCCATTGCATAGTTCCTTTACAAAATAAAATTGAAACTAAGAGATATAAGAACAAATAGATCTAGTTTTTTATGCGACAATGGTTAGGATTTAAGCTGTACAAGCATTAGCCTGCTGTAACAGAGGAGTGGCTAAATATAATCATGGTTGGGTGGTTGTGGTAGTATAAGCTATATTACCTATCACTTTAGCTTATCATCAATGAGTTTCCTCAAGAGTATTCTTTCGATCTCTATATCATGTGGTAGTGGTGGTTCACCACCAATATATCACAAATGCTATAAGTTGGACCTAAAAATGATAAAACCAAATACAAAGATAAAAAATTAAGAATAAAATATGTTTTAAGTAAGGAAAAAAAACTTGGTATTCATATTCGCTTGCATTGCCCTAATAACCACACGAAAATGCTTGTATAGCTTAGACATACAAATAAAAATTTGTGTTTATTCAAGTAATTTTCTCCTATGGCTTTTTAAAGTTATCTAAGCTTGGAGAAAGCTTGCAAATAAGAATTTTCCTTATACTTTATGATTCATTGATTAAAAATTATTTTGCTTGTGCAAATCTTTTGAGTAAAGGCTTGGTGACTACTCTATTCATTGGAGAAGCTTCATAACTAATCTTATAGGATTTTAGTGAGTCCTTATTTTCTCTTCGTACCATTGTGACCTTATTTTTGTATGAGGTCAATAAGACCCACTTGGTTTTCTTTTTAGTGACCCAGTGATTGGTAAGTCTCTATTCACTGTTACATAAGTCCTGATAAGACCAAAACCAACCTCAATCAAACTCAATCCTACCTCCCAATCCAGTTCTTGGATAAACCACCAGTCAACCTTCAATCAATTCTCAATTAACTTCCAAATCTCATCCAAGCATTAAAAATCATCTCTCTAATTGTTAGTGGTATGGATAAGCCATACCTAATCATCTAAATCCAAAACTCAATCCAATTCCAAGGTTTCAAGCCAAATCCAAGGGCCAAGGACTAAGGTTTCAAGACTTGGGCCTACTTGGGTTAGCCATTTGGCTTGATCCAAGTGTCCAAAGAAAGGTTCCCCTTGAGCCAATTTTTAATCATAGCCAAATTCAACCTAATAAATGGTGGCATTGGGTCTTCCTTGACCTAATACACCTTCCCTAGCCGGCCCAAGTCTTGGGTCTACTTGGGTCAAGACTTAAGCTAACCCAAAGTGGACAAAACCACTTGGGATTGAGCCAACAATTATCCTAAGTCTAATTGAATCTAGCCAACACCACTACTAGGTGGCTCTAGGTTCAACACACCTACCCTAGCCAACCCATCCTTCGGGTTAACTTGGGTCAACCTTTAGGCTAGCCCAAAGTGGTCAAAACAAAATTGACCCGAGCCATCTCCCACCTCAAGAAAATTCAAGCTCAATTGCCACTAGCATTGGATGCATCAGAGCCAGACCCACGTCCCACATCAAACCCAGGGTCTGACCTGGGTCAAGCCCAATTTGACCCAACTAAGGAGGTTTTGATCAACCTAAGCCATCCAATCGATTTGGAATCCCCCAAGTCCAATTGACCTCATATCCAAGATCAACACATCCCTATCTGCCTTTCTAGATCAGCCTGACCCACCTTTCTAGATCAGCCTGACCCAAACCCTATCGGCGGTAGCTGGAACCAATGGAGAATGAACTTCGGTGGTCCTCCCCACCTTGGGCCTGACTCAAAGCCCTCCAAAGGCTGGGCTCATCTGCTTCAACCTCATGGACCTCTGGGAGGGTGTCTCCTACCACTTAGAGGCCATCCAACAACTATCTTGATTGATCCCGTCCATACAAGCTCACGGGAGTGATCTGAATAAGACAGCTAGTTCCAGACCTTCGCATTCACGTCTAAGCTTTTAAAATTACTCTCTAGAGCTCCCTTGACTTTCCTCTCCCATTCTCCAATCTCCTAGCATCTCCCATCCATTCATTCAAGTGAACTCCGATGAACTACATCCATAGTTTGCTTAAAGTCCCACCCCCAGCCATCATCTGGTCCCGACGTCTAAAAGAGATCTGCTCGCCTTCATCCCCTGAAGCTTCCTGATAGAGAAGCTCATTTGTTGAGGCCTTCTCTATGGTAATACTTTGATCACAAGCTCCCAAGATATCTAGTCTAGTCAAGTGTGAAGGAAACCTTCACCCCAACAGATTTCCACCGTTGGATTGAAGGTTTCCATCCCTTTGATCTTCCATGTGAAATTTTGTAAGGATCCATCGGTGGGATCATTTAGATCACGCTAGAATAGCTTTACAAACTTGGGCTTGTGCAGGAGGTGGAAGACACAATTCTAGCCATTGATCTCAATCGATGGTTCAGATTATATCCTACAGTTCCGGATGCTATTAGATCCCGACCATCTTATGTTTCATCTAACGGCTGAGGTTAACCCAACCGTTATCCAGTCAAACACCAATGATTGCCCCTCCAATCAAAAGGCACCGCGTGTAAATCGTCAGTTGACTGGATAATTAAGGGGCTTAATTTTACTAAAATTGTGCAAAATTTTAAAAATTTGTATCTCTCTACACACTTGACCATTTTAGGTGTTCTTAGACTCATTGGAAAGATCTCAAGGAGATCTACAATATCCCTATAGTCCCAAGTCCTAATTACATATGTATAAATTTTAATTTAAATTTTATTGTTTTACTTATTATTACATTTTAAATTGAAATCACCATGGATTGGGACTTTGGCAGAGCAAATTTGGGCATGTTCGTGACATGTGCAAATTTTCCCTCCTTTGTTTGAGATGTTTAAGGGCAATTTCATGCCAATTTGGGTTCAAGGGTCATGGTTTGACCCCTAAATTCAAATTGGAGCCATGATTTCTCCAATGAGAATTTGGATCTATATTTTAGTGTGATGGGTATGTTTAGTATAAAAAGTTTAGGGCCACTGATTTTGCCCCAATCATAGCCTAGGGTAGATCCTGAGGAATTTTCTAAGATGACTTAGAAATCACCTTAGGTGGCTTGGTTAGCCACCTTATAGAGCTCCATTTGAGCTCAAATTTAGTGTGTTGGGATTTCTAGCTAAGAAGATCTTATGGTTCAAATTTCACTAGATTTAGAGTTCATTTGGTCCGCCAGTTAGGAACATCGAAATTCCCCCTAGAATTGACATAGAGCCTTAAATAATTTACTAAAAATAATTATTAAATACAAAAAATTCACTTAAGGACTCTAATTAATCAAGTCTCAACCCTTTATCCAAGAAAAATAAAATCCTAATTAGCGAGCTCTTAATTTCATCTTAATTCAAGATTTAAGGAAAATTAATATTTAATTCAATTAAATGATTAAAAAAAGTTAAAATCCCAATAAATTATCAAACACTTTATAATCTCTCATTAGATCATTTCTGGTCTTTGGGAGTGATTTCAAGAAGTTTGGAATCTATTTGGGTTCAAATCACAAAAAAGGGTCTTTAATTAAAATAATTCAATAAATCCCTAATCTTCCAAAAATTCTTATTAATTTTAGAAAAAATCTAATTTAACCAAACTCAAGGGCACTTAACTTGAATTAAAATCTAGTAGTTTACAAAACTATCAAACCTACAAAATTCAGTCAAAGTCAAAATAATCAATAATCCAGTCAAACTCAAGTCAAAATCTATGCTCAAATTTCTAAAATCCATAACTCTTTATTAGAAACTTTAAATTGAGCATGTTAATAGTCTAACTACTCATCATAAGCCCTAACATTTATTAAAAATCTTAAAAATTTAAAATCTACTTTAATTTTAAAAGTCAAATTTTAACCCCTTAATTAACATATTAAGGTAATCCATTACATTAAAAAAAATTAATAATTCATTAAAATTCCAAAATTCTTTAAGTCTAACCAACTAAATTAACTTAATCAACCTAGATTGCTACTAGGTAACCCAGACCTACGAGGCTATTAGCATAACCCCAAGGAAGGTGAAATAAACTTCATGGTCTCGGTGTGCAAGGAAGATAGCAATCATTTAATAATTTTTTTGTTGTGTGCTGAGTTTTCAAGATTCCATTACATGTTGTGGTTGAAATTGCTTGGTGTGTCTGCTTATTTCTAATACACTGTGGATTAATAATGTGTTTGGTGATTAGTTTACCCTTAGGTTATGAACGGTCTAGATGCTCACTGAGTTTTCTAGATGTGGTCACGCTCATGCAAGGAAATAAAAAGGGCTAAATAAATAATAATAAAAAATTGCTACAAGGGCTTCAAATTTTTTAGCCCCCCCCCCACCCCCCCCCCCCCCCCCCATATATATATATATATATATATATATATATATATATATATATATATATATATATATATATATATATATATATATATATATATATATATATATATATATATATATATATATATATATATATATATATATATATATATATATATATATATATATATATATATAATTGCTTGGGATGTATTTTAATATTTAAATGCTTAGGATAAACCTATAGGAGAGTCTAAAATGTTCATTCTTATTAATGAAATTTTGATTAAGTATTAAGTTGTGAAATTGTAGATTTGAGTTGGGATACACAGATCCAAAGGTTGGATTTTAAAGAGGAAAGGATACCCTTAGGGGTGATAGTCCTTTTTCCATTTGGGAATCCAAATTTAGATCATCTTTTCATACCCAAAGAAATAAAAAGTTACCTTCCCCTCGAGGGAAGAGTTCTCTTCTCCATTTGGTTACCCAGCTACAAATAATCCAAGGAGTCCGAATGAGGGAAGATCGAAGAATTGAAGACAAAGAGTATCCCACTCAAAATCACTTTCATCTGCACTAGGATTAGAATCCAGGTTATTATCAATGGTGCCCAACCACTTTAAATTTTGTATTTTTGGGTTGTAATAAGCAAGGCAATTTGTCTATGGATATTTATTAATTAATTTGATTATATTTGATGTATTGACTTAATTGCGTATAGGGTTGCCTATTTTTTCTAGTTTTTTGGTGATTGCATACCATTTCTTATTTAGCTTGGATATGTGAGGCTTGTGAGGATGTGAAAATTCATTTACTTATAATAAAGAGTTTAAAAATTTAGGAGTTAAATAACATAAAATGATAACAAATCTAGGGAATAAACTGGGGATCGCCCCCGGGGTCGCATGAATATTAATGCATTCTTCTTCTTACTTTAGACACATTCTGCCTGCGAGTAGAGTTTAGATAATCCGACATATTAGGATGATGTGCTGAACCTAAGGAAGCCTAGTCTTCTAAAAAAACTATTTTTAAGCATTTTTTTCAAAAACTTTAAGCATTCATGATTTGAGTACTTCAACCAGCATATATTGCATTAGAAATATATTTATGAGAATCTAAATATTAATTGCATTTGTTTTTAGCACTTTCACCGAACATAAGTCAAGGGGCCACTTAGGATAATCATTAGACGTTGGCCCATCTCTCAAAAACTTTAATAAAAATGTCCCTACCACTCTTTTATTAAATGATCAGACTCGTATATTTAAAATGAACTAGGTGGCTAGCTGGCTCCCCAATCCAGGCCGGGGTAAGTCCAGGTTCTGCATTATATTATTTAGATTCAGATTACCATTTTGTGGTGCCCAATTATTTAGATTTAGGATCCGGGGTGGATCTTGGATCATCAGACCCAAACCTCCGAAAATATAATCCCAAATTTTCAATAAAATACTCAACTCAAACTAAATCTTCTCTCAATCCCAAAATTTAAAGCTCAACACTTAAATTAGGTTGGGACACTTCTGGATTGTTCTATAATCTTAAATTATCCCCTACTCTTCTTTCTTTGACTCTGAAAATAAGTGCTCCAAATTGATCCATTCCCACTTGAAATTTTGAAATTCACTTTCTTTGATATCGGTCCTAAAAAATCTTTAAACAAAAATTCACTATTATTTTAATCGAGAGTATTCGTAAGAAATCTCAATTTCCTATGATGTAATTAACGAGGGCTTGTGCTTGCAAGAGATTTAGAACCACATCCACCTTTATCAAAATCAATTTTTGAAACTCAACATTATTCTTTGGGAAAATCAAGTCGATAATGATCATTATGATTATGTTCCATAGATCGACAATGAGTGATGTTTTCTCTCTTTCGAGAGATACATCATTTGTTATTGTAAAATAAAATATGAAATTAATGATCTTCCATCAGGATTATTTTGGTTGAACATTATTAGAATCTCATTTCAACCCTTCCGGATCGTATGTGATTCTTATTTGAATTTGACTACTACAATCGGGATGACAATTTTTAGTTTCATCATCTGAATCAGTTAGCAAATGATATCATTGCATTAAGGGCAATATAATGTTTATAATGAGATATTTGATTTTAAGACTGTAGATTCAATATCAAACTTCCCAAATAATATTAGACTTTTCAAAACCTCTTTTTCAAAACTTCCACCAACAACCATTAGTCACTCTCTTTCCTAAAAAAATGTTCTTCAGCTCCACTTAGCCTCGAGCCTAGCTTCCCTTAACCCCATAACAAGTTTAACCTCTCCAAAACTTTCCTAAATATCCCCACATCCCCCATGCACAACCTTCTAAGTTCTTGAATCAACAATAATCCTAAGATATCATAAACAAAATCCTACTATGGGGAGATAATCTTTAGCTATAAGTAACTAAATTAAAAATATTATAACTCCTCAAACAATGATCCAAAATTCATAAGAAAAACACAATTAGTTTCCTAACATCTCATACCTTTGATATGATGTTTCTCGTTACTTTTCTCCTAAGAAAACCCATCTTTTAATAATTTGGAAGTTTTAGCTTCAACCAAATTTGTCAAAATATATGAATTCTTAGTTTACCCTTGACAACATAACCCTTTCATCACCACCTTAGGTGATACCAATCAAGTTTTTGCCTTTAAAAATAAAATCTTATAGATCCTTCCTAAGAAAGATTGGATGGAACAAAAGTCAAACAAAATTCTAATCAATTGTTTTGAAATTGAAGCAATACTCTAGTCCAAGTAGAAGGTATATTTTGTTTGAAATTATTTTAATTAGTTAATTACTATATTAGTTGTTGTGGTTTTAACTCTTTCTTCGCTAGTGGAATTTTAATTATAAGTTATTGGTGGAAAAGATTCTTAGACTTAAGCTTTTAATTGGGTTTTAAGTAAGATTTAAAGTAAAATATTCTTTCTTTCCACTAATTAAATATTCTCTATTATTATATCCCACTTGACCATAATTAAAATATTGATATATAACCATAAAATATTTATCTAAATAATAGTTTTATTGAACTATACAAACTTTAATAATTCATTTAAGAATATGTACACTTCTTATTAATTATAAATGATTCACTGAAAGAAAATGTTGTGTTATACGCCTATAACCCTAGAAATACGCCAAAAAATCACATTTTTTGGTGAATTTCTAACGAAAATGCATCCAACAGTAATTTGCACGTCGAAAAATATTAACCTAAGAAATTTTACCGCCAGAAAAGTTTTTTATGACATTTTTGGTGTAATTCTAGCAAAAAAGAGAATGTTAATACATCATCTTTCTTAAAAATATTCTGGTGTTTAATCTGCTGATATTTCTGGCACATTTGTATGTCAAAAATACCAGCAGATAATTTGCCACACAATTGTTGACGGATAATACCATCAGATTTACTGCCAAAAATTCTGGCATAAAAGCACGCCATAAATGACATTTCATTTTCATTGTATCGTAATGCCAACGGAGTTTCCGACATAAAATTTGCCAAAAACCTATAGCATAAATAAAAAACAACCTTCTGACTTATGAATATGATTTAAATAAAACAATCTGCATACAAAAGTTCCAATACTATAAACATTCAAACATAAACCTCTAATAAAAAACATATCCAAATATTGACACTACAGAAAAATCTCTTCTTTCCGGCGGATTTTCCGGCGGGATATTTTATAGTTTCCGGCGTATTTTTAAAGCTCTGACGGATTTCCGGCAAAATTTTATTCGCCGGAAAATCGAGCGTCGGAAACTTTTTCCGTCGTAACAAATCCGCCGGAATGTTTTTTCGGCGGAAAAAATCCGCCGGAAACAAATAAACAAAAAGCGTTATGCGGGACAAACCCGCGCCCGTCCCCTCTCCGAACCCCGACGCCCGTCGCTCCGAACCCCGCCTATGCGTGTGCGCAACCAGCGCGCGAACCCCTCTCCCGCCGCCGCCCCGCCAGGAATTCCGCTGGAAACTCTGCCGGAAAAAATCCGTCAAAAATTTTGTAGAAAAAAATCAGTCGAAAAAATTTGACCTTTATCCGCAGGAAATGTGCCGGAAAAACCGCCGGAAACAATTCCGCCGGAAAATTCCACCGGTAATGAGCAGTTTTCCTGTAGTGTGAACATAAACATATAAGCATGAACAAAAAATAAAGAGAATATCATCAAAAAATATCTAATAATAAACAACGTAGATGTCCAAAAAATAAATAAGTAAATATGTCCAAAAATAAATAAATATATATATCTAGAATAAAATATGCAACAGCTACTCTGAATCAGTCTCCTCCTCTATTGAAGTTGTATTCTTCCCACTGAACTGCTCCCTCATTTTTTGCATTTCATCTAATAATTGAGTTTGCTACATCTTCATCTGCTACTGCATATGCATCTGCTGCTACATTTGCATATGTTGCTGCATCTGCATCTACTAGTCAGCTTGTGCTTTCCTAACCTACTCTAACTTGGTAATAAGGTTGGATACTTGTTGGTTATATAACGACTCCTGGGTACTTGCTGAAAAGTTAGAGCCACCAGTTGTCTTCCCCTCATATGCATGGGCATGCGAGCCTAAATTGTAAACTATGTCATGCTGCATTCCTCCTATAGTTTGTGATCAAGTAGGGTAGTTAGAATATTCTCCAGTAGAAGAACCTTCACCTGCTACAACTTGGCTCTCTCGAAATCCTGCATACACCTCCTATGAAAGTTAATAAAAATTTAAGCAATTTAGATATGACATCAAAAATTTTAAACTTACATACTTATATATGCTCTCTTTGTTCACTCATCAACCCATTATTGGTCCTCCAGCTACTTGTGGGTATGACTATATAATTCAATAGGGGTTGGTTCTCTACCCAATACCTCTTTTTGTAAAAAACATATATTAGTATTCATATTAAAGTAAATTATTAAAATCTTTTAAAATTCCTTATTAAACATCATATGTGCTCATTATGTGGAACTGAACCCCCAATATGAAGGGAACTACCCATGCCCAAAACATGAGAATATTTATTTTGTCCATTTTGGTCCCTCCTCTTGTTATACTCTAGGCTACCCCAATCACTCTTCAACTTAGCCCATACACTCTCACTAATCCATAGTGGTTGCTCGCCTATCTTTTTAATTTCTGTAAATATGTCTCGCATGCGAGTTGACCCACGCTTCTTAAAATTTTTTTTGATTGTGGTAGCAAACAAAAAATCTTTTTTTTATCAATAAAATATAATATATAATATATATTTATATTAGCTTATGTAAAGAAGAAATAATACAAAATATATTTATATAATAACTAATTTCAAACTTTCTAAACCATATATCCAGCTCTTTTTTTGGACTTTCTTCAAGAAATATAAAGAGCATCATACATGCTCTATACTATATCCCGTAATTTATTCTTCGGTTATTTTGACGGGTGAAACTTACAAAAAATATGTTAGGTGATAATTTTTTTTGTTTAATTTTAGTTGCATGTTAACAATACTTTAAGTATGTACATATCCCCATCAGGTTCAATCAATATTTGATGATCTGTTGACTACTCTACTGCAACTGGGGTAGAAGGTCCACTTGTAGTGGGCTGAGGGGTGGTGGGGGATAGTATGATGGGACATATGGTGAAAATGGATGAGTATGAGGGCCACCATATGAAGGTGGGGGCTGGTGTGGTTAGTAAGGGTAAAAGGGAGTACTCTACATGGCATTTATCAAAGGAAAGTGGGGGTCTAGTGAGTAGAACTACGAGCTACTAGATATAGGAGTAGGTAAAAGTGGACTAGGCTGACCTTGGGTGGCAGGATGATATGAAGATGTCCCCTCAGTATAAACATATTTTCTAGGTGGGCCATCAGTCATCTTGTTTATGTGATTTTAAAAAAAATTACCATTCCTCTTTTAGGCTCATCACCTGAAGCCATCTCCAAAAAAAATGTTAGCAACATAAATTATAAAAAATTAATATAAAATAATGAAAAAATTAAATAAATAAAGTAGAGCAATAATAAAATAAAAAATAACTATTGTCATGATATTTAAATAAATCTTTTTATTAATATAAATTATTGATTCATAATTGATTGTCAAAAATAATTTACCTTATGTTGATTTACTTTCATATGTTGATACATCTACACCTTTATCAGATTTATCATGACTTTTCTCTATGTTTAAATCTACTTCATCTAACTGCAACTCATACTCATTACTTGTAATTTGATTGTCCACATCATCAGTAAGATCTTTTAAGTTTGACATAAACTCTTTTTTATGTGTTGGTTTTATTGATGTGGGTTTCTTAATGACTCCCTTTGGTTTGGTCTTCATAACTATGAGCTAATCTTTTTTGCCTTGTACTCTACATGAATAGTTAGCAAAATATATTTTTCTTGCATGGCTAGTAATAATGAATGGATTAAACTTTTAATATCTCCTACCCAGCTTAACTTCTATTATATTGTAAAATGTATGTATTCTTGTACCCCTATTATATACTTGATCAAATCACTCATAATTTAATAGATATATATTGTTCTCATGACCAGGATATTCCAACTATAATATTTCTTATAAATCCTGTAGTACTCAGAATTTAAACTAATTAGGGAATTCTGTTTCTACAATTTTTAGACTTCTACTTGTTTTGATGTATTTAAACCATCAATGAAACTTCTGTTAACATTAAGATTTAGATTAAATTTATGAGCAAGCTAAGTCATACTTACTCGTTATATGACTTAACTTCATCACATTTAAGAAAGACATACAATATAGAAACTCTCATATCCTAATCAGTCAAATAGTGCAACGTGCTAGCGCCTATAGGTTCAAATTTTAATTGAATATAGATAAATTTAAGGATTTACCCATATTTTGAGGTTTAGTTATCTAGCTTGATTGTGACGTTATTTTAAAGTAATACAAGTAAAATTGGGTTATCTCGTACAATAAATATGCTTCATATATTGAGCCTTTAGGATATGGTTTATTTCTAGCAATCTTTCTGAGTTTATTTAAAAACCTCTCAAAAGGATACATCCACCGATACTGAATAGGTCCATTGACTATTGTTCACATGATAAATGCACGGGTAAATACTCCATAGAGTAAAAAAAACTAGAGGAATTATCTTCTCAAGTTTACACAAAATGAAAGGGATATGCTGCTCCATAAGAATCAGGTGCTCTGCATTTAGTTTTAAAGAGCATAAATCATTGAAGAAGATACTTAGCTCGATCAAGGAATTAAATTTTGATCTAACAAATAATTAAAGGCAATTAGTCATAAATATTGCATAAAGTTATGATAGTCATGACTTTTCAAACCAAATAATCTCCCAAATCTTATGTTAGTACATCTAATTAGATTTAAAGAATTCCCATCAAGTACATGTAGATTCTTTACCCATTCATAAACTGCTCGTCTCAGCTATAAAGTCAAGGTGAAATGAGCTTTTGGTTTGAGAAATTTCAATTTTTATCATCCTTCAATTCTAATACTTTCCTCCTACAAATTTCCTTTAAGTCCATCCTCACTTTTATGTTACCTTTGGATTTTTCTTTGATGTCCATGATTGTATTTAATATGTTATCAAAATTTTTTTTTTCCATATGCATCACGTCCAAGTTATGTCTAATCAGGTTTGTCCTCCAATATGGAAAATGACAAAAAAAATACTTTTTTATCCAATTATAATTTACACCATACCCTGGCAATTTGTAATCTGCTAATGTTGAAGAATCCACTATTGTGGGTATGGATCTTACTCTTTCAAATATTTCTTCACTAGTTAATTTAGGAGGAGGTTGCGACATTACCATTTTATTTTTAACAAAAGCATCCTTATTTTGCTTGAAAGGATAACCTATAGGTAAGAACATGTGATGATAGTCAAACCAAGTGTTCTTCCCTCCATGCTTTAAAGTGAATGACATTGTATACTCCATATAATATGGACAAGCTAATTTACGGAAAGTGTTACTACTTGAGAGCATACCGTACGCTTGAATGTCAATAATTATCCAAAGTATTGCTACCCTCATAATAAAGCCTTTTTAGTGGAGATATCATATATATTTACTCCTTGTCATAATAAATTTAAATCATCAATTAATAGTTGTAAGAATACATCTATCTTTGCTTTTGGATTACATAGCCCTGGAATGATAAACATCAGAAATATGTAAGGAGTAGTCATACACAACTTTAAGGGAAGATTATATGAGATGAGTATTATGGATTAGAATGAGTAAGGTGAAGCTAGCTAGCTAAATGGAGTAAAACCTCTCCACATAAACTTAATCTTATATTTATGGATTCTATGATGAATCTGGGAAGTGCAGCCATCAAAGATCTTACAGGATGATCTTAAGATCATCTAGTACGATGTACATGTTGACCTCATTTTTGTATGAGGCCACTATGACCTATCGAGACCCTAAGATCTATCTAGAACCTAGATCAATCCAGACCTTAGGATCTAATCCAGACCCTATGATCAAACCCATATTTTAAAACCCAAAATCCAAGGTTAAAGGCCATATCCTGAAAGCCTTTTCCAAGGATTTTTCAAATAATTCAAAATCTAATCAAATGACCTCTAATTTAGAGTATGTCAATTGCATATTTATAAGACATGTCTCTAGATGTAATTCTAAAACATTGGGTTCATTCTGAGGTCTCTAACCCCAAAAAATTGAATTAAAATTCAAAGACTGTAAGACCTTTAAATATTTACAACCTATATCACTAGACCTACCACCCAGTAGATCTTGACCTTAGAGGTTTTCCCAAAGACTGTAATCATATCCAAAAACTTAATCATGACCTCTTGAGCATTAAATTGCATTTTGGTGGACCCATTTTGACCCTTAGTTGACCAGGGGTAAAAATGACCGAAATGCCCCTTAAGGGCAATTTTGAAGTTTCCTCCAAACTTTAAGTTGGCCTTTTCAAATCAAATCCCATATCAATATCAAACCCATTAAAGATCTTTTGATCATATTCCTCAATGGTTTGGATTTGATTGGATTCTAGACCCAGTTAGCTGTTGACTTGGTCAACTGAGCCTGAACTTGGTCAAACTTGACCCATTTGAGCCTATTCATTATATTCATTCAAAAACTTAACTTAACCCCTTAAATCCATTCCATTTGATGCATGGAATATTTCTAGACTCACTTTGAGTCAAAACCTAGCCTATTGGACCAAGTTAACTCATATACTTGGTCAAATACCCATGGTTTTAATTAAACCTTTATGTATCCTCAATCAAGCCTACAAGATTTAGTCCAAGTAGCACCCAACACTCCCATGTGCCACCTTAGCAGCCAAGTTGACTGTTGACCAGTCAAACTAGTCAAAAAGTCAATAAAACCCCTTGAAATGGTTAAGTCCTCAAGCTTAAGCCTAATCCCCTCAATCCCTTTGAACCTAAATCACTTAACCATCATTCAATACATTCCACCCATGCCACCTCAGTAGCCACATGGCATGGGGACTGATCAAACAGTCAAACCAAGGCTATGGGTGATTAAACTTGGTTAAATTCCCATTTAAGCTAAATTACTCCAAATCCAGCCATTCAACTAACCCTAATCATTTTTTGGAACATTCTCAAAGGTATTCCTAGCCTTTGGATTAGGATTTAATGGTTCAAGCTATCTACATGTGATCAAAAGGACATAGGAGGCCTTTCCACCTCACTAGTCCTTGTGTCCTTGATTCTCCAGCTTTCCAACCACTCCCAGGCCACTTGGCAATCATTTGGGAGTCCATCTAGCCGATCATAGCCATCCATTCAATTTGAGGAAGATTGAATAGGGCAAAACCCTAAGAATATCTATCATTCTAACCCTAACCCTCTCTCTACCTACAGCCCCTCCAACTGAGCTCTCTGCTCATTCAAGACCTCAAGCATTTCCCCCACATTTCCCAAGCCAGATCCAGCCGCTAGAAGCTACCGACGATGGGCTTTCCAGCGAATCAAGGATACAAATCCATCCAAGAAGTATTCCATTCGATCCAAATGTTAGAATCTCAAGGGGTCTTCTATAAAATGGAGCATGGATAACCTACAAATGCAATAATCCATTAAATGGGTAAAACCATCCATTATATTGGGTAAAATCTAAAACCCTAGTTCAAGGCACATAGTTCAAAATAGCTTTTCATTATGTGGTTTAAAAAAAAAAAAATATCCCCATAATTTCTATTCACTTATTCTAGCTAGGTTTAAAATTTCAAGTCTTTTCATGCACTTGAAACGAGCCCAAAAATGTGATCCAGGGTACATCCGTGGCCACTAGTAAATGCATGTTTTATGGACCATAGATCACTTGGTCGATGCTCCATATTGCATCATACCACGACATATCTTAACCATGCGATCCGCATGTTTATTCGGATCTCGGTTCATCGAGATCATAACCGTCCGATTCGATAGTGGAGGATCGGACAATTGCTGCTTCGCGTCCACGTGAATAAGTGGACGATGAAGATTTCTATCCACCTCAATCATGCGATAATGATTGCGTCGTCGTGCAATCATTGCCCAATATTGGTACGCCGCCGACCATGGTTTGAACGCTCAATCATTAAGCGGCACGTGGCCTCCAATGCTGCCGGCACCGCTAGAGGTTAATTAATTATTGTTTTAATTATTTTAAATGTTTTTTAAACCAAATTTAAAAAAAAAAAAACTGTTATAAGTTAAATATAATTCTAAAAATTAAGAATAAAACATCAAAATGCTTAGAAAATTAAACCCTTTTAAATAAAATTTAAATCATTTTAAAATATCTAATATATTTTAATCAATTTTAAAATATTTAAAATATGATATTTTAATTATTATTTAATTAAAATAAATCTAATTAAATTCATAATTTCAAAATAAATTTATTTTGGAATTATTTCAGATCAAAGAGTTATTTAAATTTATTTTAATTTAAAATTAAGTTTTATTTAAGATATTTTGAAATACTTTTAAATAATTTAAATAAACTTTTAACATTTAAGTCATATTTAATTAAATTTTAATTTAAATAATTTTCAAAAATTTTGAATTTTTTAATTTAAATCATCTTAAACTATTAAAATTATTTTAAAAATCATTTTAAAACTATTTTAAAACTATTTTGGAAATTTGTTTAAAATTATTTTGAATTATGTGAAATTTTCTAGAATTTCTAAAACTAACCTATTTTCTAAATATTTAAATTAAATTTAAAACTATATATGTTAAATTTTGAGAGCTTTTGAGAGATCATTTGGAATTTTGAACCTAAATTAAGCATGCTAGAACATGAATCATAGGGGAGATTAGTGAATAGTCATTTTCTATTTATTCACCAATAAATATCTTTTTTATGCTAATTAACTTTGTATCTTGCATGCTTAGGAAGCACACACCACTTAGCTTAGGCTCTCTTAGATCTAGGAATTGATTGTGATTGTGTTTATGCATGTATATGTTGGTCAATTGTTAGAAACTTTGATTTAAACCTACTTAATAACCAAGGGATATCATTAAGGACAAAAATTAAGGACCTTTGTCTAGAAAACTTAGATTAATTCTAGGAATTATGATACACATCCTTTTAACTTACAACTTTGAAGACTTGAATTTAATGACACATATAGCCCATATAATGTTTCTCACTGGTTTTAAAATTCATTAAGCTCCTACTTAATTAATTCACTTAAGCTTCAACCCTTAATTAACCCTTTAAAATATCTAAAAAAAATTTTCTAAATCAAATTTAAATCTAAAAAATACATATAATACATCAAACTGATCAAAATTCAATTTAAAACTTAAAAAAATAATATAATTTTAATTTGATAGCAAATTTGAACTTAATATAATTTTAATTGAAATTTAATATTTAATTAATTTAATTAATTAAAAATAATTAAAAATTCCCAAATACTTGTGAATCACTCCTTAGGTCATTCGTGACCTTTTGAGTTGATTTCAAAGAGTTTGGAGTTCATTTACACTCAAATAATAAAAACCCCCTTAATTAAACCAATTTTAAAAATTTAATAAATTTCCAAACTTTGAAAAATTATAACTAATTGTAGAAAAATCCAAATCCAGTAAAATTAGTGTCTAACAACTCATCTTAAGGTATAATATTTTATAAAAATACTAAATTTCTAGAATTTAATCTTAATTAAAAAATTAATTTTAACCCCTTAATTAAATGATTAAAATAATCCATAAATTCTTAAAATTCAAAAACCACTCTATAAAACTCCAGAAATATTTAATCAATCTTAAAAATAGCAATCAACCAACTTGAAATAAAATTTATTAACTTATAAATCTTAATCAAATCAAATTATCTAACTATACCGGGTACCACTATGTAACCTAGGCCTACGAGACTATTAAATTAGCCCCAAGGTAGGTGAAATAAATTTCACAGCCTTGGTGAGCAACAAAGGTGATATCTATTTAACACTTTAAAATGCAAATTAAAATTAATTTTAAATCATTAATATTTAAACTTCAATTAAATATTTCCTTAAGCCTTTCAATCAACCAGAACCTTAAATAATTTCAATCAAATATTCTTCATAGGACATATCCAAACCACACAACTTTTGCACACACTTTAGATTATTTTCTAGGATAACCTACTCTAGTCTTAGGTTAGGCCGATGTTTACTTTTCTATAGTTCTGTGATGAGTTTTTTCATGATTTTTATTGCATGTTGTTTGCTAACTTAGAATTGATGTGTTTGTTTACTTACTTTCTACACTATGTGATGTGTTTGTTTGTGCGTTAGATCTACCCTTAGGCTAGGAACACTTTATACTAATTCAATCTTATGTATGTGGTCATGCTACATAGGGTAATTAAAGTAAAAGGGTTATAAAAATTATTATATATTATTATGCTTTGCATAGGTGCTTGCTACGCTTAAGACCCCCTTTTAAATTAAAAGAGCATGGTGAAGTGTGGTTATAATTGTGCATTTTAATTTTCAATTATTAACTGTTGGGATTATATATATAATTGCTAATTATTAGAATAACCCTGCAGGAACAAGTCTAGAATTTTATTTTTCAAATATAATTTGATATAGTCTGAATTATAATACTTAAAGTACTTTGAGAATGGGATTATATATCTAATTTGGAATTTAAAGAGGAAGGGACATCCCTTAGGGGAGAGTTCCTCTCCATTTGCAGATCCAAATTAGGATGATTTTAAATATCCAAAGAAATAAGATAACACCCGTTCCAATGGGGGATTTCTTTTCATTTGGATATCCAGAACAAATGAATCAAGAAGTTGCAGAAGGATAAAGAAGTGGATAGCGAGAAGACCCATTCTCAAAATCACTTGAGTCTTAGGATTAGAAATCTAAGCTTGTTGTTAGTGTCACCCGGCCACTTTACTTTTTTATAATTTTGGGATATAATATTAAGTGGCACTTGCCACATGAATATTCAATTTGAGTAATTAATTTAACTGATTTATTTAATTAATTTTGTACTAGAAATTATATATTTCCTAGTCTTTTTATTTGCATGTCATATTTATTTTAGCCTGGAATAATCGGAGGCTCATGAGGGTATGATAAAAAATTCTTCTAATTAAAATAATTAAAATTTTTAGCTCAGATAGAACCTTTAACGGTCCTAAGAAGTAAGCTCGGACTCACTTAGGGTTTTTTATGCATCATAATATACCTTCTCTATCTTATTTGGCACCTTTCCGCCTGTGGGTTTTGGCAGACCACCTGGCTTATGAGGGTGCAGATCTGTCAAGGGGATGTTGTGTAATCTCTAGAAAAAAACTTATTTTTAAGCCAAATTTGTAAAGTGATTTATTTTTATAAATACATTCAATTGAGTCAACTACCATGCATCGCATTAGTAACAAACTTAAAAGAGTCTAATCTTTAATTGTATTTACTTAGACTTCAAAAACCTAATATAAGTCAAAGGAGCTAATTAGGATCTATTCTAGATGTCGGCCCACTTTCCTCAAACCTAATCTAATTAACGTCCCTACCACTCTTACATAAATGACTGGACTCATGATTTTAAAGTGCCTAGGTGTTTTAGCTGGCTCCCCAATCCAAGATGAGATATGTCCAGATCTTGCACTGCATTAACTAGGTTTGGGTTACTTTTCAATACCCACTTTAGACTTAGGTTCTGAGGCAGGCTTAGGCTATAAGCTCTCAACCTCCGGGAATTGAATCCCAATTTTCTAATAAAATTGATCACTCAAACTTAAATCTCTTTTAATTAAATTTAAGCCTAACACTTAAGATAGGCTAAGGTATTTTTGAAGTAATTCAGAATCTCAAAACACTGTCTAGCATTCCTCTTTGGACTCTTGAAATACGTGCTCATCCTCGAACCAGTCCTATTTGAATTTCTAACCCTTACCTCATTTGACATCAATCTTTGAAATCTTAAATAATATTTCTACCACTATTTTAATCGAAAGTATTCATATGAAATTTTGGTTTCCTATGATATAATTAACTACAACGGCTTACACTCGTAGGAGTTTAGAAACCCAGATTGAATTTTCAAATATTAAAAATTTCAAACTTTAATTAATTATATTTGGGAAATACAAAAAAATGGTGATCGTTATCGTCATATTCAAATAATCGATAATAGACAATATCCTCTTTTCCCAGGAAGATATATTGCTTTATTATCTTTACTTTGATTATGGCATTAGTGATTTCTTATTCGGATCATTATAGTCAAACACTCGATCGAATTTAATAATGACCCTTTGGGATCATATGTAATTCTTCCCTCAGTTTGATTATGATATTCAGGATAGAATTCAAAGTTCTAAAATTTGAACCCATTAAAGAATGCTATATTCGCCTCCTGAGGCGATATGCTATTCATAATAATGTGTTTGATTTCAAAACTAAAATTTTAGAAATTTAACTTTCTCAAAGAAAATTAATATTTTTCAAAACTATAATTTTCAATCAAATAGTATAAAATTTGACATGTCAGTATTGTATGATCATCAATAAGAACTATTCAATTTGCATATTAGTGTTATATGATTATCAGTACGAATGAACAATCTTATAATATAATCAGTTCAACCGAAATGTAGTTTGTCTCGAACAAATCATGGGATAACCAAATATCGTCTCAATTGATCATATAGTATAATCCAGTTCATATAGTATGATAAAGATATCAAAATTAAGCAGATTTCATTGATGAATTATATGATTAAATTTGGCAATATTTTAAATATTGTACGAGATGATTATGTTCGTACAGTTTGAATAGAACAACTTTTCAAATTCAAATTTTTACCTAATTTAATGAAAGATAAGATTTTTAATTATAACAAATCATCCAGTATGATGTGATATTCGTACTACGATTAATTATATTTCAAACATATTTTTTTTGACAAATAAAATATTTTAATAAATTTCTATAATAACATATCGTCTAGTACGATATTGATCGTACAGTACGATGTACAAAAAAAATAAAATATTTTAAATTATCTCTCCTCCCCTTGTGTGTGTGTGTACGATTACTAGACTAGCATACACTCTTATATGATTTGATTCAAGAAATTAAAAATAAATTAATTAAAATTATAGACTCTTTTAACATAGCCTATTCTACCCAATTTTAAGTCATGAATCTTCAAAGAACAGTATATGTTGTACCTAAAATATTAGTCAATACACAAATAGATATGCACTATAAATATTAGGAGAAATAAAGATGTAATCAGTAATATTTGTTATTATCATAATTATAAACTCTGGAGCTCGATCGAGTTGCAACAGTATAGATAACCATTGGGTCTACTCAATTATAGATCATTTATTTAGCCAACCTTTTATCATATATATATATATATATATATATATATATATATATATATATATATATATATATATATATATATATATATATATATATATATATATATATATAACAATGCACATAATTTGAGTGTATTTTATAAAATTAATTAATTTTTATTAATATTTACATTAGAATCCACATCATATATATTCCTTCTTAATGTATAAATCATGTGTGAATTATTACAAAATAGTATAATAATATGTGAGTTTATTAAAATTTAGCATTGAAGTAATCTTTGCTTTGCATATGATAATCAAATGAATGGTATAAAAAATTAATTCATGTTTTCTTCATTATAATGCATAAATTAGTTATTGATTTTAGAATATACATCCTTAAAATAATGAAATATATTATAAGTTCGAGTTTGATAAAATATCAATTTACTATGGATATAATATTAAAAGTATTGTATACTTATAACCAGTTTAATATTACACATGATACTTACATAATATCTTGAACTAATTTATTTTCTCATATAATAAATCATCATTTGTTGTTGATATTTTAGATTCATAATTATAGTGATGAGTTATAACTTGAATCAAATTAAAATTTAATGAAGCATTAATTGTTAGAGGAACCCTTCCCATATAGATTCTAGAAAATTTATTGGAAATTTAACTACAGATTAAATTATTATATTTTGTGGTTAAATATAACATAGAGAATAATATACTATCTCAAAATATAAAAAATACTACTGTATAATGAATTCAAAGATAGAAATAAAGTTTTAAAAAATAATTAACATTCATAGAGTTTTTACCCCTATCTTATGTGGGAAAGAAATTGTTAATTTTATTCTCGGATACAAGCTCCCGAGAAAGTTAAGCTCTTATGATTAATTACATTTCAAGAGAAACAGTCTCTTGAGAATAATTATGATAAAATTGGTGATAAATATTTTTATAATTTCAAAGCTAACAGAATGATGTTCTTATGAAATTTCAAATGAGATGAGTACCATTTTGTAACAATTCCTTTTTAGGAAGCTAAGGAAAAAGAGAACTAGAGAGCAGTCAATTCTAAGAAGCTCATATATAAAAGCTCCCAATATTTTTATGTTTGTATTTTTGATATTTCTATTTAGTATTTACATGATTCATTTTATTATTAATTTGGAGCTTATGTTTTATCAATACAAGCTTGAGAAAACGCCTAAGAGGAGATTAATGAGCCTGAGGATGCTATATATAAACACCCATTAGTCGTAGTCAAGTGCACCCAGCCTTACTCTTTGGTTAAGAGTATTTGCAAGATTGATTTTGATTTGGTTCATTCCGTAGTCTAGCCCATTTAAGCTAGGTTTGCTTGGGATAACTATTGATGGTTTTGAGAAGTGTATGGCCAATGGAAAAGATAATAGAATTTGGTTTGAATAAACTTTGTGTCTATGATATCCTAATGGTCAAAATGGTTTATTTTTAATGAGTGGGTTGACTATTGCCCAAAATGAATTAATTTGAGATCTATCATTCTTTTAAATTGTAAATGAAAAGGTTGATACCATTAAAATCTAAAGCTAAAACTAACTTGTAAGGTTTGGATCATTTGAATCCAAGTGAACCCATAATAAATAAAAATGAGTAATTTGGTCAACTAGGTTTAACCAAAACCCAACATGGGTTGACTTATGTTTATCATAGTTCTAAATATCCACATGAGTGAGTTAAACGCCTTGGTCCCTATGTTAAAGTTTTGTTTGCATAGCTTTAGCTTTAGAAAAATTAAAATTGCATTCAATGAGTTAACCCATTTAGTCAATAGTAAATGCAATTAAGTGCATGGTAGGTGATGTAGCACAAGATTATCATTGATGAAGAAAATGACTAACAATGGGAGCCCATAGCTATAATTAAGTTGAGAAGATTTAAGGTCGAAAGAAAAAGAGAAAAAAAAAATAGTTGAATTTTATTTTATTTCTATGGGTGTGATAAATATTATATAATATTTTGTATTTGTTAGTAGTAAGTATAAATTTAAATTTTTTGTAATTTTGAATTTTAAATTTTTGAAATTTTGAAAGTTCATAATTTAAAGTTTTTTAAATTTTGATTTTAAAATTTTTAAGGGAATATGATATTTCTTTAAGTGCGCATATTTATTTTATTATAATAAATCATATAAATATTGGCCCAAACTTGGTTGGCTAGTCTATATAAAAAAGGGGGTTAAGTTATCATAAGTTATATGACTCCCCCTCTTACTCATTAGTGCGGTCGACACCCATTTCATTTTCTCACTCTTATGCAATTCAATTGTGGTGTTACCTGATGGAATGAAGGAGACGACTTTAATTGTAATTTAAAATTTGAAGTTTCTTATAAGAAGTGAGGCCTCGTGCATGGTTGACCTCAATTTTGAAGGGATAAGGCGATCTATTCAAATATTACTGCTTTGGCTTGTGGTAAGTGTTATATCTTCCTAATAAAATTAATTTAACTATTTATTGTATAATTCATCTATCCTTATCCCCTCATGCTACTACACTACTTTTACATCCATTTCCTCACAAAAATCTGCTGAAAACATTAAAAAGTAACCTCAGCCAAATCTTGTTTCCATCTGATCTTGTTTGGTTCTATACCTCTTTTGATCCATCAAAATATCCTGAAAAATTATGAAATTTTTTATAATTGATCTAGAATCATCCCTCCTTTTTTTTGGGAAATTTTGAGGGCATAGCCCGTATATTTCTAAAATGATAAAAATACATGTATGAAAGAAAAAAGGAAAAACCTGCGCCAACAAGGAGTAGGATAAAGCGAACCAAAAAGCCTCAAAACAAATAGAGGCATAAGGAATGAACACCAAAATCAAATAAGGGAAATGAGGCAAAAGAAAATCCCTCACAAAAAGGACTCATTACATAAAGATATATGATAAATCCCAGCAAAAACTTTCCTTGGTTGCCCGAAGACCTTCAGAGGGAAGAGACATCATTGTCCAAGTGCGGGCCAAAAATAACTCAAGCAGCACCGTAAGGGAAAATAAGGTCTACATTACATGCATTATGTAGCCTTCCAGGCAAAAAACATAGCCATTACAAATGACCCAGGAGCTCCAAACAAGATTTCCACTTGCAAACCTTAGTGAAAATTTCCCTTTGATGATGAGACAAGTAGTAGATGAGCTATTAGCAATATTACAAAAACACTTCATATTGCTTTCTTTCCAAACATGATAAACAGTACAACAAGTAACAAGGGAATAAATTTTTTTAACATCAATAGAAAAGCTAGAATGATCATCAATTTAGCTCAAAAATTGCAGCAAAGAGGGTATAAGGAGGAGTTGAGTAATCTGCGGGATAAGAGCTTCCATAATAGAGAATGAGTAGTTGCACTCAAATAAAATATGCCCAACACTTTCAGGGCAAGCATTACACAGTGAGCAATTTATATCCACCAAAATGTTTCTTTTGAAGAGAACATCAACCGTTTTTAATCCCCCCAATAAAGCCATCCAGGCCCAAACTAAGAATCTCAAAGAGCATTTTTTATGCCAGATGAAGCATGCCCAGTTACAATGAGGTAAAGCTTTGTAATAATCTTTGACAAAGTCACCAAAAACACCTGCACCCTGCTTATCCACAATAGATTAGGGGCACTCTCAAGAATTGGAACTTTTCAGATATCATCAGCAAGTAAAGAGGGTATTGAATGAAGAATATGCCAAGCATTGCCAAAGACGAGTTCCTAAACCATAAAATTAGAGTTATAAATTTGCAAAATGCTGACAACAAAAGGAGAATCAGCTATGGCTTCACCATTAAACCAATGATCCCAAAAAAAGGAGAAGGAAGAATTCTGGGTGATATTGAATTTGAAGATGCCTTTCACCTGTGCAGTAGTGACACAAACACAATTCTAGAATATAGTAGCTTGGGTGTTGGGGGCTTCCATGGAGAGGTATATTTGTTCATCAGCCAGGATGCAAGAGGGGAGAAAAAATTATAAAGCCTTAGAATGATAGAACGGTTATAATCGAATTACAAAGCCGGGACAGAAGGAAAGCCAAGTCCACCAACAGATTTAGGCCTACAAACATTGTCCCAAGAAATTAAATACAGTTTCTTGGAGACACCCGAATCCCCAAAGAATAAAAATTTCAAGGCCAGCCTCCTTAGACTTCTGATAATGGATTTAGATATTATCGAACCTCTAATCCAGTAGGCTATAGAATTAAGCATGGTGAACTTTAAATATTTCAAATGGACTGCAAACAATAAGAGGTTGGCTTTCCAACCCGAAAGCTTACGAGTGATTCTATCCATAACCGGGTTAAAGTCATTAATCTTAAGCCTTTTGAAAGAAATAGGAATTTCCAAGTATGTAATATGTGTGCTAAAATTAGAAATACCCAGTGCATGGCAAATGTCAAGAGGATTGCATATACATTTAGAAAGAATAACAGAGCTTTTTTTTTTAAGTTAACCACAAGAATAGAAGACTTTGCAAAGTCATTAAGACATTGAATAAGCTTACAACAATTGTCCACCATGGGGGCCCCAAAAATTAACAAGTCATCAGCATATAAAAGGCGAGACAATTTAAAATTATCATAGAAAATTCCTTCAAAAATCCCCCCATCAATAATAGAAGACAAAGCGTTCACGACAATGCAAAAAAAGATATGGGCTTAGGGGACAACCTTGACGCAAACCCGCAGAGGAGGAGAAGTAACCCTCAAGAGCACCATTGACAATGATGGAGAAGTGAACGTCAGCTATACATAACTTTATTCAATTAATGAACTAAATGGGGAATCCCTTTTGATCCATTCTAGCGAGGAGAACGTCCCTGGAAACCATATCAAAAGCCTTTTTGATATCTAATTTTTCACAAAAGTGACTACTTATTCCACCCCTATGGGAGTGAGATAAAAGCTCCTGCGCTAAAGTGATGTTATCAGTGGATATTCTGGATTTAATGAAGCCAGCCTGATTATCTTTAATAATTAGAGGCATAACATATTTCATCTTATTAGCAAGAATTTTAGAAATGATTTTATAAAGCACATTGCATAGAGCAATGGGATAAAAATAAAAAAATAGAGGAAACATATGAGTGTTTTGGAATTAAAGCCAAAGTAATAGCTTTGACCCCCTCAAGAATGCAGCCCAAATGAAAAAAAGGATTTAACTGCTTTATATACCAATGGACCAATAATGTGCCACCCTGATTTATAGAAGTGAAAATTAAACCCATCATGGCTAGGTGCATAGGAGGAGGCGCCAACAAAAATAGCAGTTTTAATCTCAGCATCCGACACATGAAGGATGAGGGCGTTGGAGATAGTAGGAGGCAAAGTGTTTCCAATAGGAAAAATACCCATATCATAATTCAGAGGAGGTGGCAGGTTGTAAAGGGTTTGATAGTGTTGGATGATGCTACCAATGACCTCAGAATTAGACTGATTTAGATCAGCAAAAGAAAGGTTCCCAATAGCATAATTGTTGCTTATTCTACTCCAAATTTTTCTATACAAATATTTAACGTCCTCTTCCCCATTAGAAAAACATTTAACCTTGGCTCTTTTAATAATCCATATAGCATTCATATGAAAGAAATCAGAGATCTGTTGATTAATATATTTGAGATCAGCATTATGATAAGAGTTCATAGTATCCTGATTGATCAAGTTCAGACACTCAGTCTGATTCCTATGTAAAGCATCCAAGTGAATATTTAATACATTAGAATTGGCCCACGACTCCTTTTTAATGACACCCTTAAGGGTTCTCAGTTTATTGCAAAAGTCATGAATAGGGTTGTCATAGGTACTAGAGGAGAAAACCTCCAAAATGACTTTCCAATAAGCATCCAACTTAGCCCAATAGTTTTTATATAGAAACTTGTGCTTAGCATGAGAAATAGCCCTCGCATGCAGAATAATAGGATAGTTATCAGAGAAAGAGGGGCTTTGAATATAGTTGAATGAATTAGGGTGTAAGGAAGACCAAGTGTCATTAACAAGCATCCTGTCAAGCTTGATATGGATAGGGCTTTCGATACGTTGGTTAAACCAGGTATAATGGCTACCCATAGACTGAAGATCCTTGAGTTTAGAATCAAATATCATGGAGTTGAAGTCCACTAGCCTAGATTCAGAGAGGACTGAACCACTCGCTTTCTCCAAAACAAATCTATAATAGTTAAAATCCCCCATAAGGATCCAAGGGGTTTTCTGGGCCGGGGAATGGTTCCTAATTAGATCCCAGAGAACAGCACACTCCTCCATATTATTGGAAGCATATATAACAGAGAGCAAAAAGGGTGCAGTATTTTTAAAAACCACCAAACCAGATATGAGTTGGGGGGTTATAATGGAAGGAGTAAAATTCAAACTAGCTCGGTTCCATTTAAGCCAAATACGACCAGACCTGGAAAGATCAAAATTGTTGCAATTGTCATCAAAAGCGAAGACAATGTGATTAGATGAGAAAACGGGGTCTTAAAGATAACTGGAATGAATCCTGTTCTCCAAAATGCAAATCATATCCAATTTGAAAGACTTCAAAAGACTTCAGCAACTGAGAACTTTCTCCAGGCTATCGAACCCCAGATGTTCCAGCATACAATGGAGGGAGCAGACATTAGGCTTTCTGGATTACTTCCCCCTAGTAACTTTTGCTCCTGAGAAGAAGGTGCAGGAGATAGTTTCCAACCAGAATCCTTGACCACATTCGATATAGCCTAATTGGAGTCAATGATATCCTCTGAATGTTGTTGAAGAACATCAAATCTATTAGGAGAGGTAACCTCAGGAATAGGGATATCACCATAAATGGAGGAGGAGTTAGAAGAGGAGCAATTTTCCAAGGGAAAGTTTAAATTCGGGATGCTCTATTCAATACGATAGGTAGGATCAATCTTATTACAGTTGGCAAAATTGGCTGAGTGTCATAAGGAGGAGGAATTTGGTTTTGGTTAAAAGGTTGAGCTTGGTGTTGCGGTATACTAGGGGTATTAGAAGGTGAAAGGAGGTTAGCAGACTAACCAGAGATTGAAGGTCGGGTAGGGATGTTGGTCCACTGATGGGATATGTTGACGTGAGTTGATGCAGAGGGTGACGATTATGTGGTTTTTTGCTGAAACTCATTCCACGAGAAGGAGCAATAGTCGATATAGGAGGAGGGTTGGCAGAGGATTCAGGGGCTGGGGTAGGCTTGGAAGGGCTGAGAGAAGATACATGAGTCAAATATTGAAAAAACTCTCAAGGAGTGGGCTTCCATTCATATTTCACCTTCAAACCAAAAACATCCCCATCTAAAGAAATATGAATTTCTTCAGGATAAGTGGCAGAGCTAGATACCTGAACACATACCCAAGCGAATGTGAGGTGGGTTTTCTGAGCCGTAAGGGCATCCATCGCCAGAGGAATTCCAATCTTACTCGCTATCCTAGAAATACCTTCCGAGTTCCAGCAAACGAGAGGCAAGTCATGTATTTTAACCCAAATTGGCATAGAGAAGAAATTTTCGCACTTCGGGCAAAAATACGGAGACCAATTTTGCATTATGAATTGTTTTTCAAGGAAAAACCATACACCCCTTGACCAAACCACTTCATAATCTTCCATGGAGAAGAAGTGAAAGAGGAAAAAACCATCACTCAGAGAAATTGGCTGAAGCGAACCTTTTAACGTCCAAGTCTTCCTAATCACAGCATTTAATGTGTCATAAAAAGGCCTGTGACCAAGCGAGTAGCAGACCCCAATCTATAGCTCCTTTGGTAATACACTACGGGAAAACACGCGATTACCGTCGGAATTTCCAGCGGATATTTTTGCACCGATAAGCACGGCGCAGGTAACGGCGCATTACTGTGCCGGAAAACCTACGACAGTTTTTCCGGCGCCAACGACGCCAGAAATGTTCCGGCGATATTTACGCCGGTCTAAGCATCGGAATAAACCAATATCTCACTATTTCCGTCGCACTTTAAGGCAGAAAATCACCGGCGCCATTACCGGTGGATATTGCTCACCCATGAAGGGGATGATCTCAGGTTCATAAGGGAAAAAGGAAAGGGGAAGGTCTTTAGAAACTGGGTCTAAAGAAACAATGATTTTCTTCCAATTTCCGGGAAGAGGTGGACTAGATCCTCCCAAAATAGTCGAAAGAGGGGGGGGGGGGGGGGGGGGGGGGGATCCGAAGCAAGAGCGGAAGAGTCCATGAGAAAGAGAGGAGGGTTCCTCTGGCAAAAGCCAGAGGAAAAAGGGAGGAGAAGAGGGAACCAAGAGAAGTCATATAGAGAGAAGAAAATCCTAGCGCTATGGCTTCCCATCATCCCTCTTTTATCTACAAGAGTTTTCAAGCCTCAAATTCCCCCTTTTTGAAAGACTTAAAGCCTTAAGTCCATTCATGAATATTTTGCTATATTCCATGCACTCTCAAATATTTCTATTTTTTCTTGGTATTCGAACAACATGTACTTCAACCCTTCTCAAGGACTATACATCAATGCTAAATCATTTTAGAATTTCATGCAGCCCAAAATTTAATGCCAATGTGGTCTAACTATAGACCACACAAAAAATTGGTATCAAAGTTTGGGTTGGAGGACTAGCATTAAAAACTTCATTACCAAGTGCATTGAATACTAGAAAAATCGCTTGAATTGGTGAATTAAATTCCATAAAAATGTCATTTCTTTGATTTCAATATTTATCTATTCTTTGTTATGATAGTTAAATATTCTATTATAAAATATGACGCAAATTACATGTTATATCAATTCTATAATTTAATGTAAATAAGTGAACCAGTTACATGTATATTCATGTACTAAAGCAATCACCCTTTAAACTTATCTCACCTTCAATTTACTAGAGTAAAATAAAATTAGAAACTAAGTAATCCACTTTAAAAATTAGCTTTTACCTAAGTTCCAATACATAGTAGATCTATACATTTCAAATTTAGATTTTTTTTAAAGATTTTTACTAGCAATGTTATGTTAATTAGTTTTACTTTCTCATTACATTAGTGTGAATGATATAAAATTTTTAAGAATTCATTTTATGCATATTTTCTTATTTTCGGCAATCACTCATTGTATACTTTAAAAGAATTAAAAAATTTCCACATTACATCAACATTGCATCCACTCTGCTTAAAACATGCCACCAAAATATTCTAACATGAATCAATTGAAAATTTTATCAAGAAGGGGATCTTCGGTTGCCTTACATAGTGAGGAAAACTTCAAATAATTTATAAGAGGCGATTTTGAACTTAATTACCCACTTGCAAGATATGGACACTATGATGCAAGACTAACCATCGGCCTAGGACCAAGCTGAAATTGGTCCTATAGGAGAAGAGTTTGTGATAAACCTTAGAAGATATCACTTTAGAAACCATAATATGAATGCATATCATAGGCACCATGATCATATGGTAATTCACCAAAAAAGATAAGGTAGAAAGCCACAACCTATGGTGGTGTTCATAATCCTAATATGTTTTTAGAATGGTTCATCGAAAAAGATGAATTCTTTCATGCGTATCAAATGGATGATTGTCAACGAACCATCTTTTTTAAGTTAAAATTAATAGGTATTCCAAACTTTATTGGGATAATGTCTCAACAAATGAGAAAAGATAAGGTAGAATATTTTTAACCTAGGTAGAGATGAAAACAAATGTTGAAACTTGAATACTACCTATAATCTAAAGTTGAATTCATTCATGAGAAGAAATTGCATAAAAAACTAGTGACATTAAAGTAAGGGAAAATTCAAGTAATAAACTACGAAAACATATTTGAGGAACTTGTAGCTATGACAATTTAAAAAATCAAGATTGACAAATTTCTCATTTTAAGCCCAAAAGTCTACTGTTAGACGTACGTGGCCCTTCATGTTTTAGTCCCCCACCCAAGAAGATAATAAATGAATTGGCTTCTAAGAACCTAAAAGAAATTGTTTGCTTTCAATATCACCAAAAATTGCATATATGAAATCACTTTACAAAAAGTATTATATTCTTCAATGAGAAGGAAGATGAAGAAGTGGACGAAAAAGGACACCCTCTTATTTTATAAAAGCATATTAGTCTATATGGCCAAGTAAGTGTTATAAGGTGTATTATAGTGGATAATTATAAAAATAGTAAATATGAAAATAAAATGAATACATTAATAAGTATATGAAATAAAATTTCAGGAGGCTCATAAAACCAACAAACGCCTTAAAAATCATAGCTCTGGGCATATTCAAGTTGCATGAGCCAAGTACAAGTGAAAAGTACATATGCTTATGAAGGAATTTGAGTGCCTCGAGGTATGTCGAACACTTGGCGAAGAAGGCAACGGTGGACCACTGGATAAGTCACAATAGGATCGAGCTCGTTGTTTGTTAAAGAAGGCAGGGACGTCGACGGATGACTAGGGAAGTCCCAATAGAAGCTCGTTGTTCACAAGATTAGGCATTGAAAATTCTGCAATCATATGTACAAGAAAGTAGTTCATGAGTGAATAAACCAAAACAAGAGTTCAATTACCTAAATCAAATGATACAAAGGAAATGAGAATTATTCGTGCCAGCTCAAAAGCGTATGAGCCAAGCTTAGCGAAGCACAGATTTGAGCTCATTTGATGTACAAATAGTTATTTAAGCTTAAGCTCGTGGCTCAATAAACTCTTAGCTCTATAAGCTTAACTTAAAAGCTCGTTGACAAATAAAAAATGATCCCTCCTGTGAGGGGATTCCGCTCAATCATACCTCTAAATTTAGCTTTCAATCTCCTTTTGCTGATGATAAAGACATCTCTCTTTCAGCCCATGCTAAACTCTTACAGAATCCATCGGATCTTTCAAAGACGCAAACTTCCCTAGGAAAAGACTTGTTTTTAAAGGGCGCATGAAAGAGATCTACGACGAATATCATTAATATCCGTCCCCTCTCGACCAAGGCCGATCCAAAGAGAGGTACTGAGCTTACAAAAGAGTTAATTCCACACCAGATTTTTCCAAAATCACCGATTAAAGTTAATAAAAATGGAAAGCACCTTCGATGTCTGGAAAGTAAATCGTTGTCAAGTAGAAACCTGGGATGAAGACCTCATGGTGTTAGTAGAAGGTTGTTATCAATGGCATAGATGACCGTTGCAACATGCTTAAGAATATCGTTAGTTTGAGAAAAAAAAATTTTATAAGAGTTGATTTTTAATTAATTATTAGTGAGCAAAGCCCTACACGCTCTGCGTTGACAGGCTTTGCCCACCTATGGTTACTTGAAGGGATGTCATACCCACCCATTTCTACACTTCTTGAATGCAGTCTGTCATGATTAATGGCATTGAGGTTTGTTAACATTTTCTCTAACAGCAAACTTTCAAACAACATATCAAAATTTATCGTGGTCGCGACGCAGTTTAATGCTACACACTGCATAGTAAGACTTACTATAATATACTACATGCATATGATAATTAATAATGTAAATTGATTTGTCCCCTGATGTTGAGTATCCACCCATGCATGCTCATCCACGAGGCCATGGGTGTACCCATACCAACCCATGCCCATTGAGTATGGGTTGATAGATGGGTGGATGTGACTATGAGGACTCATTGCAGCGCTCTGTTAGTGGGCAAATTATTGTGTCCGGTGTCCGGATTCGTCTGGACACTAATCCGGTGTCGCCAAGTCACCAAAATATACTGGGACCCAATGTATTTGAGTGATGTGGCGTCACCGGATTGAATGTCTGGACATCCAGTGACCGGACGTAATAATTCGAGAGATTATTAGGTGCGGAGTGCAGACGGGGAGAACCGTCTGCACACTAGTATAAAATCCAGCTAGGTACCGTTCGGTACCGCTGGGTACCACTAGGTACCGTTTGGTACCATGTATGCACAACGGTGCTCTCCCCGTCTGCACTCCGCACCTAATAATTTTTCCAATAGAAGGCCGTCAGGAACTTTTCTTCCTTACATCACTGGCTTACACAGTTGAGGAACAAGCTCGCATGCGGGGTTTCACGCGCCAAATCCACCGTTAATTCCCTGCAATGAAGCCAAATCCACCGTGGATCGTCGTCTTCACTCCTACGGGCACTCGCATAGTTAAGACATCTCGACCAATCAAAAGTTGAAGCCAGCTCATGGCTATAAGCCTGGAAGAAAATGGACTTCTCACCGACCTAACACATTAACTCTTACAAAGCCTTTCCTCTCCCTTATAAAACTCAGATTATCAAGCAGTCACAAGCACCGATAAGCATTCCTTTTCATCGCCGCCAAAGTTACTTCAGGCAACCATGGGCTACGACAGGATCAGCCCGTCCGAGTACACTTCTCCCCTCTCCTCCCGTCGCCGATACGCTCGCTTCCTCCTATTTACTCTAATATTCACTCTTCTTCTCGTCTCCGCCGCCGCTTTGCTTCTCCGCAGCAACGCCCACCGACCCGCCCGCAAGCTAATAGACCAAAGCCCGACCAGTGCCATTACCCGTAATTGCGGCCTGACCCGTTACCCGTCACTCTGCTTCAGCTTACTCGAGAAATTCTCTGGTGTCGGCGAGCGCGATCTCCTTCACATTTCTCTCAACATGACCCTGCACCGCGTCGGCGCCGCCCTATACGGGGCGTCGGCGATGGCCTCAACGCCCATGGAGCCGCGCCTCCGCGCCGCCTACGACGACTGCATAGAGCTGCTCGACGACTCCGTCGACCAGCTCAGCCAATCACTCCTGGCCGTCTCGCGCGGCGGCCATCCGCGAGAGGATGTAGTGACCTGGCTCAGCGCCGCGATGACAAACCACGACACTTGCTCCGAGGGCTTCGACGGCGTCCCCGATGGCTATGTAAAAGCGCAGATGGCAGGGCATTTGAAAGACCTGTCGGAGCTTGTGAGCAACTGCCTCGCCATGTTCTCTGCCACGAGCGTCGGCGAGGAATTCGCCGGCGTGCCCATTGAGCATCGAAGGAAGCGCCGCCTTCTCTCTGACGACGATACCTTCCCGAACTGGGTGAAACCGAGAGATCGGAAACTCCTCCAGATGCCAGCGCCGACAATACAACCGGACTTCATTGTTTCAAAGGACGGCATCGGAACGCATAAGACTATTTACGATGCTGTTAAGGCCGCTCCAGAGGGAAGCTATCGCCGTATCATTATTTACATTAAGGCCGGACGCTACGAGGAGAACATTAAAGTCTCCCGCAGAAAGATCAATCTCGTGTTCGTCGGTGATGGCAAGGGGAAAACCATCGTTTCCGGCTCACGCAGTGTATCCGAAAACTACACCACCTTCCACACAGCCACTTTCGGTATGTAAATCTCCTCTGAGGCATTTCATCAAACATTTGTGAGTCGGAAAATTTTTTTACCAGTTTGTGCTTGCAGCCGCGACAGGAGCCGGGTTTATAATGAAGGACATGACAATAGAGAATTGGGCGGGGCCATACAAGCACCAAGCGGTAGCGCTGCGAGTCGGAGCCGACCACGCGGTGGTGTACCGTTGCAGCATCATCGGTTACCAAGACACACTTTATGTGCACTCGCAGAGGCAATTTTTCAGGGAATGTGACATCTACGGAACCGTCGATTTTATCTTCGGCAACGCCGCGGTTGTGTTCCAAAAGTGTGGCCTTTGGGCTCGGAAACCACTTCCGATGCAGAAAGTCACCATTACTGCGCAGAACCGCAAGGATCCGAACCAGAACACCGGTATCTCAATCCACGACTGCCAGATTTTACCGACGAGCGACCTCAACGCCAGTTTGGGGGATTTGAGCTTTCAGACGTTTCTTGGGCGGCCATGGAAGATGTACTCTAGAGTGGTATACTTGCTCTCGTATATGGGAGGACACATTGAGCCGAGTGGGTGGCTACCTTGGAACACTTCATCATTTGCCCTTGACACTTTATACTACGGAGAGTACATGAACTACGGGCCGGGAGCTGCCGTCGGAAAGAGGGTGCAGTGGCCAGGATACAAGGTTATTACCCTGCCGGACGAGGCTGGAAAGTTCACCGTCGCTAATTTTATCTATGGCTCCTCATGGCTACCATCCACCGGAGTCGCCTTCCTCGGCGGACTGTCTTTCTAACAATCAAATTCATTGATGGCTTTTAAAAGGAAGTATTTTGTCGTTTAAAATTGTTTTGATGTATAAGCTCACTGTGTAAGCGGGTGTTTATGTTTGTTATTACTCAAGTTTTTTTTTTTCCTCCTGTGAGCGTGGTTAGAGGATAGAAAATATTGAAAGCCCCCCCTGGGCAGTTAGTTTAATTGTATATTCCGATGACCATGGTGTCTTTTTGGCTGGTGATCGAAAATATTTTTTTTTAAATAAATGTTAGAATATATTTGAGATGAATGCAGTGAAAAATATGAAGGCTTCAGATAAAATCAAAGTTCTATATTTCCTTATCCTTTATAAGATTGCACTGAATGCCATACCAACTTGTACAAGAAATGAATTTCACAGATCGATAGATCAGATGGTTTTCTATTAAATGTACGATGATCAACTAAAAAAAATCATCATTTGGCTATTTCCAGCAACTCCATTATTACCGGACTTCATGGTGCACATTATTATCAAGCTTTCATCATGCACATATCAACTTTCATTTTAATGGTTAGGGCAATATAGAGAAAATTTTTAGTCTTAATTTTATACACATGGAGATAAAAATGATTCAAAGTGACAACGAAGTTAAAATAAGTTACAATGTAGGCTAACCTAGTTGTGATAGGGAATATTGGAGATGAATTGAATGGAAGAAGTCTATCACAATGTCTAGTGTTTTCTTCTCTGCTACACCTATGCTCTGCCTCTGCTTCGGTAGACTAATACACTTCTTTTTGTAATCATGTGGGTTTTTCTTTTGAGTTTATCCTTAAGTTGGATTTTTAGACCACATATATTCTTAGACCACATATATTCCTATATGGGTTTATTTTCCCAATCTTCGACCACATCTATTCTTAGACCACATCTATCCCCCCCCCGCATTGTATATGAATTAGGGTCTAAATTTGGCTGCTATTAAGATCAGATAATGCTACCATTAATGGCACACGACATTTTGTTGCTTGTATATTACTTGAGTTAGATGTCACTAAACATTATCCTAATCAAGTTTGGCTAAGTTATGAATCTATGGGTTACATTCAATCTGTGGAAATGGAAGAATTGCCCTCTTATTGCTATCACTGTAAAGCTTTGGGCACTTAAAGTTGAATGCTCGATTTTGCATCCTTTGGCTGATGATCCTCCTGTTAAGTTAGTGAGTCTAAGGGTTGCTGCTTCTATTTCTTTGAAACCTATTCATGGTCTCAGTGATCCTTCTATTAATGTTGTGGCTGGGGTGGTGCCTCAAGATTTGGATTGTGCTATTCTTGTTAATGTTGGTAATGGTTATCCTCTGGCTCAAAATGAGGGACATGAGATTGTGCCTATTCCGCACACTACATGAAAATTGTCAATTACCAGTGGTGTTTTCCAACGGTTAATGTATGTTTTTTGGAGGTTCGTAAATTTTTCGATAATTTTTCAATGGTTTATAAATCGCTGGAATAAACCGTATAGGAAGGAAGTCCAACGTTCATTTTTCGGCGGCTAAGCATTTCGGCAATTTTCTGCAAACTAAAATAGCTGATAAATTATGGAGATTAAATCGCCGGTGACCGTCGGATAATTATCGGTGGCGTACCGACCATGGAAAACACTGGTATTGCCGATGACTTAGCCGTCTGTTATTACCAACAACAACATTACAAAATCGATTGCTAAATGAGCCATTCAGTATTAATGTTTTTAACGGCTAAACCACCAGTTAGCCACCAAAAACCTATAGTGTTTGAAAAAAAAAATGACAACCCCCTCTATTTACACGAATTTCCATAATACATGCACATAATTCAAAATATATATAAAATAAAAACTTTAAGGGCAATAAACCACAATATGTAACCCATAAAAATAGAGTCCAAAATCAACATAAGTTTCATATGAAGTAATAAAACACATTCAACAAATATATGTGCACAATCCATAATAAGCAATATTGCTTGCAAGAACATACACGACGATACAGTTAAAATTTTGCATCTTAGCATTGTATAAATATCCAGCTCACACATAGAGAAAATAATATGTTTTTAAGTGGAAACCTTGTAAATGGAAAAAACCATGGGGCTTGACCTAGTCTGAAATTACTTCACTAGTGTTTGGGTAAATTACAATGGGTTGACTCCCTGAGGGTGATTAGATTACAAATGTCAACCGTTAGTTGAAATATAGTGTCATGAAATCACATCATTACTTGGCAGACTAGTAGAAGTCCGATGCTACTTGAAAATTCAGGTGTTAGTTGGTAGCATGGCTTTGGTTTTGTAGAACTTCAGCGTCGGGTGGTGGTCCGATGGAAGTCCGGCATCATATGGTGGTTTGGAGAAATTCCGGGCATCAGGTGATGGTTTTGCATAAGTCTGGGCCTCAAGTGGTGGTCCGGCGGAGCTCCAGGGCCTTAAGTGGTTATCTAGCGGAGGTGAAGGCCTTAAGTGGTGGTTTGACAAAGCTCAGAACCTCAAGTGGTGGTCTGGCAGAGCTCAGGGCCTCAAGTGGTGGTCTAGCGGAAGTGAGGGCCTCAAGTGGTGGTCCGACGGAGGTGAGGGCCTCAAGTGATGGTCTAGTAGAGGTGAGGGCCTCAAGTGGTGGCTCGACGGAGGTGAGGGCCTCAAGTGGTGGTCTGGTGGAGCTCAGAGCCTCAAGTGGTGATCCAACGGAGGTGAGGGCCTCAAGTGGTGGTCCATTAGAGGTAAGAGCCTCAAGTTGTGATCCGATAGAGCAACGATGTAAGGCGGTGGTCAGACGGAACTCAGGTGGTGGTCTAGGAGGAGCAAGGAGGCAAGAGCGATCTCTGATCTCTCTCTTGAATCCTTCGGCTTGGGGTCCCGTTTCAAGAGAAAAATGGGCTCTATTTACAAACTTTTGGAGTGGCATGGCCTGTAAATAGGTGGGAGATCAAGGGCAAATGGGGAGTGGTTGGTTGGATGGATGATGATTAATCCCTTTATCATGGACCATTTGATAGACATTTGAATGTCTTAGTGATGTCGAAATTCAGTGGTCTTGGGATCATTAGATTCACCTCGTCGAGCCGCTTGATTCAACTATAAGCACGTTATATTTGGAAACCGTTTGGTAATCTAATTATGGTTTGAACCTTCCAATAGCACTTCCAACCCTTGATTTGGACCCGTTTGGGCTTGGATTTGATGTTATTAAGTTTGTATTCTCAAGATGCTCAGTTTGACTATAAGTTTACTAAAATCAGAGTTTGGATTGTCCCAATTTTAATTTCGGAAGTTTCCAACTTAATTTGGCATCAAGATTCGTGCTCGATCAAGACAATTTTTTGATGACGTATCAGTTCCACCCCTAATTTTGAATGTCGAAGCTCCAGAAATCTAAAAATATGCGTCGCATCCTGTGAGACCTTTTTCGATGATTTGCAATTCGAACGCACTTAGATCATGGGCGTAGATGTCCCGAATCATTTTAAATGTGTCAAAATTGAGTCTGGAATGTTAAAATCTGATTTGACCTTTTCAGGCCAAAAATAATTCTAAAAAATGGCATGGAATGGATAGCCACCGTCGGCTACCGCCGGCCGCCACTCCGCCATTGATAAACTACAACCCAAAATCCTATCCATCTGATATAGACAAACAGTTTGATTAAGAAAAATTGAAATATATTAATTGATTGGCAAAAATATTTAAATGAAATAGAGAACTATAGAAAGATAAAATATATCTCTATTTTTTGGCCCAATTTTTAATTTTAAATGGATTTTAATTCAAAAAGAAATTACACTCCTAAAAGAGTTAGAGGAAGAGGGATAATCCTCAATTTTCTTCCCTTAACTATTGTAGAGAAGCCAATCATTGCATACAAAAATAGGTAAGATTTTTATTTAAAGAATAGTTCAACTACTGAATTAAGTTGTGATTAAATTCTTAAATTTTAATTGAAATAAATAAACACATGCATAAAGAAAAACATAAAACACTGAATGACAAAATAATAAAATATAACAATCAGATTTCAAATTTTCAAAACATCCAGTTTCAAACATGAATATCAATGATACCTAATATGATGCTTAAGGTGCTAAAGTTTTAAAATCCATTAATTTTGTAAAGATGTCTGCATGCTAATTTTCAATAGCTACATGATATAGATCTATGTCTCCTTTGGTTATATGGTCTCTAATGAAATGGTGCCTTATGTTTATGTGTTTGATCCTATAGTATTGGATTGGATTCTTTGAAAAGCAGATGGTACTAATATTTTCCCATAAGATTGGAATGATGGCTATAATTAGTCCTAAATTTAAAATTTATTACTTTAACCAATGGATTTGTGCCACATAACTTCCTAAGGCTATATATTCAGCTTCTATGTAATAGACATGGCTATTGAGTTCTACTTTCTACTGGACTAGGAGACTAAAGATTGTATTATTAATTGGTAGGTTCCATAAGTACTTTTTCTATCAACCCTACATCTAGCAAAGTTTGAATCAGAATATCCTATAATTTCAAAGAAAGTGTTATGCCTAGGATACCATATTCCCATATTTTTGGTTTTTAAGAGATATCTAAGGATTCTCTTAATAACAGTCAAATTGGATTCTTTTGGATCAGTCTAAAATCTAGCATAGAGATAAACACTGAATATAATATTATATTTGTGAGTAGTCAAGCAAAGAAGTAATTCAATTATTCTCTTATATTTTTTTTTTTTGATCAATTGATTTTTCACTTGAGTCCTTATCCAGCTGAACTATAGAGCTCATGGGAGTGTTAATTGCATTTGCTTTATTCATTTTATATTTCTTAAGGATGTCCTTAATGTATTTTGATTGACTAAAGAAAATTTCATTATCCTGCTACCTTATACTAAATCCAAAAAAATAGTTCAATTCTTCATCATACTCATATCAAACTCCTTACTCATTATCTTAGAAAATTCATCACATAGCTTTTTATTAGAGGATCCAAACAAAACATCATCAACATGAATCTAGATAATGAGTATTTCTTCTCCTACCTTTTTGAAAAATAAGGTGGTGTCTAGGCTCATCTTGGTAAAGGTTCAATTTAGTAGAAATGTGCTTAGCCTTTCATACCATACTCTAGGTGTTTGTTTATATAATGTCTTTTTTAATTTTAGTAGAAATGTGCTTAAGTTCATATAATGTCTTTTTTAATTTTAACACATAATTGGGAAATTATGAATTTTTAAAATCGAGGGGTTGTTTAAAATACACATCTTCTTTTAATACCTCCTTTAGAAAGATACTCTTAACATCCATTTAGTACAATTTAAATCTCTTAAAGCATGCAAATGCTAGTAGCCCCCTTATTTCTTAAAGTCCAGCTACAAGGGAAAAAGTCTCTTCAATGCCAATCCCTTCTATCTAGTTGTACACCTTAGCTACTAGTCTTGGTTTGTTTCTAACCACTATACTAGAATCTTTCATTTTATTTTTGAGAATCCATTTTGTTCCAACAATACTCTTATCATTTGGTCTTTCAACTAGCTCCCAAATATTATTTTTAGCAAATTAGTTCAATTCTTCTTGCATGACTAGGATCCATAATTTATTAGATAGTGTTTGATTTATCTTTGTGGGTTCAATCATTGAGATAAAGCAAGAGTGATTACTTTTTTTTTTAAGTCCATGCCTAATTCTAGCACCTTTAGATGGGTCTTCTAAGATCAATTTTTTAGGATGACTTGAAGAATATCTCCAATTTCTAGACAATAAATTTTTATATTCTACCCTTTCTTCCAAATTTGTAGATTCTACTCCTTGGGTTATTTCAACTACTTTTTTTTTTTTTTTCTATCCTAGACCATCCATAATTATCATATTTATCAAATACGACATAAGTGGTCTCCTCTACCACCAGTGTCCTTTTATTAAAACCTCTAAAGGATTTTCGAACATTTGAACATCTTAAAAAAACACCTTCATCAGATTTGGGGCTAAATTTTCCTAGGAGAGATTATCCATATTTAGAATGAACACTTTACATTCAAATATATGAAGGTGAGAAAGGTTGGGGGTCCTACCTTTAAATATTTTGTAGGGTCTCTTATTTAACTTAGATCTAATATTAATCCTATTTAGAACATAACATGCTATATTTATTGCTTCTTCCCAGAAGTATTTATGATATGAGTATTCATATAATATGGCTCTAGTAGTTTCTAATAGGGTCATGTTCTTTCTTTCATCTATCTCATTCTGTTGAGGGGTTTTAGGAGTAAAAAAATAGTGATCTATCATTTACTAATTACAGTAAGATTAAAATTTTTTATTTTTAAATTCTCTACCAAGATCATTATAAATGATCAAAATTTCATAGACTAACTTTCATTGAATCCAAGTGGAGAATGTCCTAAACTCCTTAAATGATTCACTTTTATGAGAAAAGAATCTAACACAAGTAAACCTTGAGTAATTATCAACAATCACATACCTAAAGACTTTCTCTCATAAGCTTGAAGTTCTAATGGGTGTAAAGAGATACATGTGAAGGACTTCTAAAGATTCATTAGTGTTAATATCCTTAAATGAGTGGAAGGAGGATTTGACTTACTTTTAAAACTAGCAGGCATCACATAGGTGATTCTTAGTGAATTCTAATTTGGGTATGCCTTTCACTAAGTTTTTGGATGATTTTCTAAGTTTTTTCATACATGCATGACACAGACTCCTATGTTATAATCATAATTCATCAGTAATAATTTTTAGGCAAAGAGAAGTAGCAGAATCAATTCAATTGATATCAAGTATGTCAACATTGTTAATTCTTTTTTCCTTACAAAATAGTATTTCCATTTAAGCTAATTATGAAGCTAGTAGATAAAAAGTTTATGTTGAAGCCTTTATCATAAAGTTGGCTAATGCTGAGCAAATTATATTTTTAGCCATCTATTAGTAATTTGAGTTTGCAATTGTACATGATCCAATCACTTTCCTAATGGTGTTATCTCCAAGTATTATCTTGCCCCCTGCCTGGCCTCCATCATGATAAATTGCTTTATATTTAAAGTCATGTTCCTTGAATATCTGCTTTCCATGTACCACAAGCTCTCATAGGAGCTCTTATGAGAGAAGCCTTACAAAATCATCAATTGTTTGGGTTGCACCTTATGGATTGAAAGATGATATGTTTGCATGCTATGTTGTGGTTCATGTTATCTTGACCTCCACACTAAATATGTTCTACAGTGGATAGTTCAAGTGTGGGAGGTATGTCCATGCCACAAGAAAAACCTCTAACTCCTGGAAATAGATTTACAAGTCTATTTGGGTTATTGTGTCCCTTCCAATTTTTTAAATGATGTATGATATAATTATATTTTGTTATCTCTCTAAGCAATTAATTTTTCTTGAAGAATTTTATTTTCACTTTCAAAGATTAAATTATCAACTTTTAATGCATGCTTTATATTATCAGCTTCATTTAAATATGTTTTTATTTCCTTAAATGAATCTTCTAATTAAATATGAGATGCTTTCAAGGAATCATGCTCAGTACTTATGTTGAGATGCTTTTATTTAATGCATCAAATTCATCAAGCAAGACCATATGATTATTATCCAATATAGAGTGGTATTTTCTAAGGCATTTGTGTTCTTTTTGTAGAGTTAAAAAACATAATTAAGACATTCATATATTTTCTTTAATTTCATATATACATTATGAAATTTTCCAAAAACTTCAAATAGTTTAGCATAGGAAATCTCACATACCTCCTATATGCCATTAAGCACAGGTTGGTTATCTCCTCTTCAACTTCTATCTTAGATGAGTTTGAAGCGAAGTCTGCCTAAAAAGGCTTTTGAGTCTATTGCTCATCCTTTTTTAATTTGGCTTTTTCTTCACCATTTTACTTGATTGGGTGAGCTTTAACATTTGAGAAATTAGTCTTCATATGCCTTAGCTTCTTGCATTCAAAGTAAATGATATCAAAAAAAGTTTTGAATTTTTTTTTAGATTTACCTTTATTTCTTTACTAACAACGTCTTCACTTTTTCTTTAAAAAGCTTTTGAATTATCTTGTCATCAACATAATCTAATCATCACCTTCATATAAAGAATTTTCACTTTTAGAATCATTAGCCTTTAAAGTAACTATTTTCTCTTTTCTTTTCTCACTTGCATCAATTTTCCTTTGACTCACTTATTGCTCGTAAGCATTGAGTGAATGAAGTAAGTTATCAATAAAATAAACATCCAGATACTTGGATTCAATAATAGTAGTCATTTTAGCATCATACGAACTAGGTAAACAACATAAAATTTTATTGACCTTTTCAAAATTGTTAAGTTCTCTACCTAATGCATGCAGGGAAGTGATAATTTTGATGAACTTATTATACATTTCAAAAACAGACTCAATAGGTTTCATACGAAATAGTTTATAATCATGGAGTAGAATATTTAACCTAGATTATTTTACTTTATTTGTTCCTTCATAGGTTATGCAGAGTTTATCTCATATTTCTTTTCCAGTTGTGCAAGTAGATACACTCATGTAATCTTTAGATTTTAATGCATAGAAAAAATAGTTTAAATATTTTACTTTAGTTGGGCTAAATCTCTATCATCTTCACTCCATTCAGAAAAAGGCATTTCAATTTTAATGTCATTTATAATATATGAAGGTCCAGAATATCCTTCTTAAACTAACATCCGCCTGCAATAATTAATAGATCGAAAGAACGTAAGCATGAAAAATTTCTAAAAAAAAAAATATTATCAAATAAAGATGGTCGTGTGATTTAATAACCTTCCACAGTATTACAATTACCAAAATTAGCTATGATTTATTTTTCAAAAGTTTTCTAAAACTTAATTTTTAAATCCTACTCTAATACTACTTGAAATTTCATGTAGGCTATTAAATCTAAAGGAACCAACTCGAGGCTAACCAAGAGAGGGGTGAATTGGTTATTTAAATTTTTTTTTTTTAAAAAAAAAAAACTTTAATCCCCTTATTATGGAAGCAAATTAAAATTATGATAACAGAAATTCAAAGTTTGTCAACCACACAACAAATCATAGAAAAATAAAAGTACAGAATAATAAAAATAAATCACATAATAATTTATAGTGGTTTAGTCCAACCTAACCTATGTTAATTCTTGAAAACCTTCTTTCCAAGTATTGCATTAAAAGTAGTGTATCTCATTTGGCTCCCATAGTAATGCGGAGAAGTCCTTATAGAATAGTTTTCACCAACCCTGTAAAGATAGAGAACCTGGAATCATTTTTCACCCTCTTGGTGATAATAGAGAAACTAGAGTCATTCTTTATGTTAAAACTTGTTCAATATGAATTAGGTTGTTAGACCTAAGCTTATGTCCCAGTAGCTAATCAAGAGAGGGGTGAATTGGTAATTAAAAAATTATCCCTCTTCTTGAAATTTTTTAAACTGAGAATAACTTTAGTGATTTTTTTTTTTTGTAGAAAACGTTTTTCAATCACAAATTAAAAAGTTAAAAATAAAAGCAGTGAAAAATAAAAAACATAAGATTTATATTCGGTCAAACACGACCTACATCCACTACCCGGAGGCACCCTCCGAGTATTGCACTAATATCACTAGTGACTCTCTTTTTGCACCCACAGCAAGGCAGATAAGCCTTTACAAAACTCGCTTCCACCACTACCCGGTGCGGCAGAGAACCAATGTCCTTTTACACTCTCCTAGTGTTGGTAGAGAACCGTCGTCCTTTTACACTCTTATAATGTTGGCAGAGAACCGTCATCCTTCTACACTCTTCTAGTGTTAGCAGAGAACCGTCTGTCCTTTCACACTCTCCAAGTGTGGGCAAAAAACACTTCGTCCTTCCACACTCTCCAAGTGTAGGCAGAGAATCTTTCATCCTTTCACACCCTCCAAGTGTAGGTAGAGAACCCCTCGGCTGTTCACACTCTTCAAGTGTTGGTAGAGAACCAGATCTCCTTGATAGATCTTCTCATAAAAAATCTAGAATGACGAGAGAAAAGAGTGAAGTAATCACAAATCACAATTGGAGATTATTAACTTTTAGTACCAAGTGAATCCTTCATGCTCCAGTAGTAAGAATCCTCCTTCAAATACTCTCTCACACTCTCTCCTTCACTCTCCCTTTCAGTTAACACGAAGATTAGTAGGAAAAAAGATTACAAGACAGTTTTAAGTGGAGTTTATATAGGAAAGACATGAAAAACCATCCAAAAACTGCTGACTTTCAAGTCTGTACATATTAGATCGTCCCAGACGGTCGTTAGATCATCCTGGACAAATAGTGTTAAAACAGTTGCATACAAACCCAATGAATATTGGTACGAACTGACTTCGTATCTGATCTTCATCCCGTACAAAATATGTTCGTCCTAGGATGAACATTTATATCAAGGGTTCATTCTGACAAAACTGCAGGACAGTCCCTAACTTTCATGGAACAGAGGACTTTGTCCTGGGACGAACGTGAATGTTCATCTTGACGAATAGTTCAAGTCATGTGTCTAGAGAACTTCTTCTAGAGACGACCAGGATGAATCTTCTCGACGCTCAGTAGAACTCAAGTTTCTAGAGGAATTCATCCGGGGACGAACCAGATGGATCGTCTGGATGATTAGTGAAACTCAAGTGTCCAGAGGAATTTATCCTGGGATGAACCTGATGGATTGTCTGGACGATTAGTACAACTCAAGTATCAAGAGGACTTAATCCTTGAACGAATGGTACACTTCGTCTAGACGAATAGTTCAAAGTGAGAATCAAGAGAGCATCATCTAGGGACGAATATAGAAATTTGTCTGGACGATCAGGATTTAAAAAAATGTTCTCACTTCCTGTTCGTTCCATTGCTCTTTCGAGGGGATAACAGACCTAATCGTCCCGTACGATCAGTATAATTTCTTAAAGATCTTCCCAAGTGTGTGTGTGTTAAGCTACTCAATTACAATCATACTCTCTCAAACTTAATACAATAAAAAATATAAACTTTAATTTACAAACTATCTCATGCTGAATTTGATTTGAAGTCTTTTTTAGTCTGGAGTTCGATTTATCTAAAATGTTATTCCACACAATAGCAAAAATAATTCTTCCAAAAAGTGTTATGATAATATAATACTTAAAACAATAATATTTGGAATCATCAAAAATATACAAGTCGCAAGAATGTAAAACATGCGAATAGCAACTTTCTTAACAATCTCCCCCTTTTTAATGATGGCAAAAAATTATTGTTTGTATAATTTTCAAATTCTAAGAATCTCCTAAACTCCTCCTGAATTGATAAACATGTGAGAATAAGGAGGCATTGCACGACAATGTTATCTCTCTTTTATTTATTTATTTAAAAAAATACAAACATATACAATACAAAACAAAAATACGAATAAAATACGAGAACAAACAAAATACGAGAAAACAAATAAAATACGAGAACAAAGAATATTTCTCCCCCTTTTAGACAACAACAAAAAGAGAAGAAGAAAAAGAACAAAAATGTGAGAAGTCATATGATAGTCCTTTTATGATTGATCCTTGAAAGTGATTGAATTAAATTTTGTAAATAAAAACCAAATCATTAGGCAAATAAAATGATTCATAGAATTTAAGAAGATATATAACATCGATCATAAAAAGGATTTATCAAAAATATGAATCAATTTAGATATTGTGATAAAGAATATTATTGCATAAATGATGAATATAAAATTTATATATGTCAAATTTCAATACGAAATAAAATCGTGCAGAAGATTAATTTGAATTAAAAGATTAAAAGATTAAGGAAAGAATCTGAACAAAATACAACTTGTGGTGCTTGCACATCTTTTCAATATTTATGGCACTTTTTTTGCATCTTTTTACTTGTGGGCTTATTTTATGCCTCTTTTTTAAATTGCGAACCATTGCGCATTCTTTTTTATTTTTGTACATTTGTATATTTTCAAGTGTATTCTCAATCTTTTCAAAATCAATAATCTAAAATTTTAAATTTTTCTAAGTACAATATTATTTATATTGAATATAAAAATACAAAATAAGAAAATATCACAATTTGTAATAATAATATGAAAATTTAAATTAGTCTAACAAGAGATATGAGATTTATATTCTTAATTACATCAAGTTATAAGCACAACTTAAATTTAGAAAAATTAGATTTTCTAAAGAATTTAATTTTTGTATTGCACTTCAAGGTATAGCTCTTATAAGATCAAAAATTTTAGAGATTTTCATATAGGCTAACACACATTTCAAAACAAGATAAAAAGCAAGACAAGATAACTTATATTGATATCATGATAATGAAAATTACAATCAGAGAATTGATATCAATACAACTTAAAACTAAAAAGCTAACACATAAAATGAAACTAACACATAACTAAAACAAAATACATCATAATCTACCACATCACAATCACATCACCTAAAGAAGATCATAAGCAAGTACACAAATCACTGTGAGAGGCCCTGATATGGAGGAGGAAGAGGTGGAGCACTGAAGAAATTAAAATAATTGCTTATCATAAGCATATTGGAATTGATATCATTTATCTTCTCTCGCATATATCCCATGTTCTGATTGTACTGAGCATCCTACTGTTGTAAGTGAGTTTCAATTTGATCAAATCTTTTATCAAAATGAGTATCTAAACGATCAAATCTGTGAATCAAATCTTGATAATTTGGTTCACAAGTAGGTGCAGGTTCCTCCTCTGAGTTACTAATAACATGTTGTTCACGTGGTTCGTCTTTATTGAAGATTGCTCGAAAAGATCCATCTTTGAAGTATAGAGGTTCTTTGAAATCTTGAACTTGATGAACTAGATCATATTTCTTCTCCAAAATGTAGGCAACAAGATGTCCTAAGGAAATGTTTTTCTCTCTTATGGGAGATATGACCAATCTCAGAAAGTCCATAAAGATAGTCAATGATTAATTGAGCTTCATATATAGATTGGCTAGTCATAATCAAATAGGTCACAGTAGAAAGAAGAGGAGTAATGTTGACTCCATTACCAAATTTAGGAATTATGGATGTTCGAAGAACATGTTGAATGATTCGAGCATTTTGATTTAGAGTGGCTACCCTATGCACATGAGTTACTACTCTAATTCCTCTAAGGACATTATTTATTTCAGACCAATCAAAATTAGAAGTATTGGTTAAGGTATGGGCTATAATCCCTTCAGTTCTTAAGTTCAGAAAAATTTCTAAGTCTGCCTTAGTGGTCTCTACTTTCTTCTTAAACATATAGGACCTAATCACTGAATGATCAGAATTAAAGGATATGTTTGCAAGAAAATAGTGAAAGGTCTCCTTATTGTAGAAGTAGACAGGTGTGAGAATGAGGCCAAATTTGGTGGAAGAAAACAAATTAATTAGCTTAAAATTGATTTGCTCTTGAAGAAGGACTCTAGATGGAGTGATTTTTGCAGAAGCAAATCTAGGGAATGACTCTTCATTAGCCTTGGACGGAAAGTTTTCACTAGTGTTTTTGGGTGGTCCTTTAGCCAATACCTTTTGTCTTTTGCTAGAGCTAGTCATGGAAAAGATCTAGTTGAAAATGGGGTTGAAAGGGATATTTGAAGTGATGACATGTGAGTTCTAAAAGCCTTCAATTTAAAGAAAAATGATTTTTCGTACAGAAAAAATTAATTTCGTCTTGTACGAATTTTAGTTCATCCCATACGAACAAAATTTCGTATGGACGAACGAATGAGTCCAAAAATGAAACAGCTTTTCATAATCACACAAGTTATGATGCGTCCTTTCGTATAGACTTTTGACCAAACGATCGTGTAGACGAACAAGAGTTCATCCTGGACGATCAGATATTTAAGATCGTTTTGATGGCAGTTTAAACTGTCCCCCACATCGAATCGCCAAGCGTTCGTCTGCACGAACCATAGGTTCGTACGTACGATCATGCATAATAAAACTAACCTTATCCATTTAACTGTCAACATTCGTACAGATGTTTTAAAATTTCGTTCGGACGATCGTGACGATCGTATAGATGAAGAGAAAAATAAAAACTGAATAATTGTACGCAAACCGTTCAAATACGACAGTTAATACACTAAACAATTCATCCCGTATGAAATGAATTTCATCTTGAACGATTTTCACTTAATTTTTCAAACAAGCAATCAAAAATCTAGATGTGAGAATTTTTTAAGAATAAAACACACACAATAAAAAATATGATAGAAAAACATATAAAATCATAAAATCACAAATACACACAAAAATACTAACTAAAAAAATACACATCAATGTTGCAGATCATTTTAATTAAGCATTTAAATCGATCACACCAAGCCTTGTTCTTAATGTACTGAAAGTCTCAAAGGCTAGTGGTTTTGTAAAAAATGTTTGCAAGTTGATTTTCTGTAAAAACATGAATGAATTCAATTTCTCCTTTGGATACATGATCCCTTATAAAATGATACCTGATGTCTATATGTTTGGTTCTTAAATATTGAAAAGGATGTTTAGAAATGCAAATAGCACTAGTGTTATCACAATAAATGAGAATAGTGCATATAGTTAATCCTAAATCAATCAACTGTTGTTTTAACTAAAGTACTTGTGCCACACAACTTCCTAATGTAATGTATTCAGCTTCAGTAGTAGATAGGGCTACTGGTTTCTTTTCTACTGGACAAAGAGACTAAAGAATTTCCAATTAAATGATATGTTTCAGAAGTGCTCTTTCTATCAACCCTACAACCTGCAAAGTCAGAATCTGAATAACCAATTATTTCAAATGAAGAGATAAACTTAGGATACCAAATTTCTAAGTTCTGAGTTCCTAACAAATATCTTAAAATCCTTTTTATTGCTGTCAAATGTGATTCTTCTGGATCTAATTGAAATCTTACACACAAACATACACTAAACATGATATCGTGCCGGCTAGATGTCAAGTAAAGCAAAGATCTAATTATCCATCTAAATTTCTTTTGATTAACAGATTTTCCCTTAGGGCCCTTATCCAACTTAACTGAGGAACTCATAGGTATACTAACAGGTTTAGCATTATCCATTTCATACTTTTTAAGGATGTCCTTAACATACTTTGACTGACTAAGAAATATACCCTCCTCAATTTGTTTAATGCTAAAGCATAGAAAGTAACTTAAATCTCTCATTAGACTCATCTCAAATTCACTATTCATTGTGTTAGAAAAATTATCACAAAGATTTTTATTTGTAGATCCAAAAAAGATGTCATCAACATAAATTTGTATAATGAGTATATCATTTCCAATTTTCTTCAAAAAGAGAGTTGTATCCACACTTCCTTTTTCAAATGATCTTTCAAATAGAATGGTGCTCAATCTCTCATACCAAGCCCTTGGTACCTATTTCAATCCATATAATTTCTTTTTTAGTTTTAAAATATGATTAGGGTGTTTAGAATTTTTAAAACTTGGAGGTTGTTCTACAAAAATATCATCTTGAATTACCCAATTTAAAAAGACACTTTTTACATCCATTTGGTATAATTTAAATCCTCTAAAGCAGGCAAAGGCTAACAAAACCTTAATTGCTTCAAGTCTAGTTATAGGGAAAAAAAGTCTCCTCAAAATCAATCCTTTTAATTCGATTATACCTCTTAGCTACTAATCTAGCCTTATTTCTAATGACTACTCATGAGTCATTCATTTTATTTTTGAATATCCACTTAGTTCCAACTACACTTTGATCTTTTAGCCATGCAGTTAATTCCCAAATTTTATTTCTTACACATTGAATTAACTCTTCTTGCATAGACAAAATCCAAAATTGATCTGAAAGTGCTTGATAAATATTTATGGGTTCTATGGTTGAAATAAAGACTGAATGATTGACTTCTTTGTTTAGTCCACGCTTAGTCCTTACATGCTCACTAGGTTCACCAAAAATCAATTATTTTGGGTGGTTTTTAGAAAATCTTAAATCTCTAGGCAAAGGGTTTTCTATCTCCAAATTTTCTTCCAAATTTATTTTATCAATCTTTTAAGAGTTAATCTTAATCTCATCTTCTACAATATTTGGCTCTTCCAAAATTTCATATTCATCAAATATAACATGTGTGATCTCTTCAATTATCAAAGTTCTTTTATTGAACACTCTATAAAATTTTTCAATACTTGAGTATCCTATAAAAATTCCTTCATCTAATTTTGGATCAAACTTTTTTAAGGCATATTTTTCATTGTTATGAATAAGCACCTTACATCCAAAAATATGCAAATGTGAAAAATTAGGTGTTCTTCCTTTTAGCAACTCATAGAGTATTTAATTTAATTTTGATCTCACATTCACCCTATTCAGAACAAAAAATGCAGTGCTAACTACCTCAGCAAAAATATTTAAGAAGTGAGTATTCTGCCAACATGGCTTAGTCGGTTTCTATTAATATTCAATTTTTCATTTTGACTACCCCATTCTGCTGAGGGGTTCTAGGTGCAGAAAAATTATGATCAATTCCATTTTTCCTTAAAAAATCTTCAAATTTTTCATTCTTAAATTCTCCTCCATGATTATTTTGAATAGTCATAATTTCACATCGTAGCTTTCTTTGAATCCAAATAAAAAAGTTTCTAAATTCCTTAAATGATTCACTCTTATGAAATAGAAATCTAACCCATGTGAATCTAGAGTAATCATCCACAATCACAAATCCGTATACCTTCCCTCCTAGACTTATAGTTCCAACTGGTCCAAAAAGATCCATATGTAAAATCTCTAATGGTTTACTAGTTCTAAGATCTTTATTAGACTGAAAAGAGGACTTCACCTATTTTCCTAATTGACATGCATCACAAATGTGGTCCTTAGTAAAGTCTAGTTTTGGTATACCTCTCATTAGGTTATTTTGGGTAATCCTACTAAGATTTTTCATGCTAGAGTGACAAAGTCTCTTATGCTAAAGTCATGACTCATTAGAAATAGTTTTTAAACAAAAATCAGTATGAGTTTTAATGCAATTCAAGTTTAGCATATACACGTTGTTTACCCTTATACCATTCAAATCATCATTTTCATTTAGGCTTAATATGTAACTAGTAGGAAAAAATTTTATACAATATCCCTTATCACATAGCTAATAACACATTTTCAATAAAAAATTCTTAAAATTTCCAATCATACCTAACACAACCACCTTTCTTATGGTGTTATCTCTAAGTGTAACCTTGCCTCCACTCCTGACTTCCAGCGATATAAATTGTGTAGTATCTTCAGTCATATGCTTTGAGCATCTGCTGTCCATGTACCATATGCTCTCACGAGATCTTGTGTTAGAGAAACCCTCTTCTTGATCTGATTGATCAAGATTATCGACCATTAAGCACAGATTAGTGACTTCCTCTTCCTTTTCCATCTCTAACGAGTCTGAAGCTGAGTCTACCCAGAAAGCTCTTTGGAATTTCCTCTTGCCTTTCTTCACAATTGGTTTCTCCTATATCTTCTCCTTGCTAAGAGTGGCTTTGAGTTTTGGGCAGTCTGTCTTAATATATTCAGGTTTCCTACACTCATAGCAAATACCATCATTTGAAACATTGACATTTATATTAAATTTATCTCAATTCTATTACTTGCGTCTCTTTTACTTTCTCTTCAGAAAGCTTCTGATTTGTCTAGTCATTAGTGTGATGTCGTCTTCATCCTCAGGTTATGAGTGTTCATTCTCTGACTCCTCCACTTTGAGTGCTATGTTCTTCTTCTTTTGTGATTCACCTACATAAATCTTTCTTTGGCTAACTCCTTGCTCGTAAGAAATTAACGATCCAAGAAGATTTTCAATAGAGTAAATGTTTAGATCTTTAGACTCTGTAATTGCAGTAATTTTAGCATCATAAGTAGTAGGCAAACAACGAAGTATCTTATTAACTATTTCAGTATTCGTTAGTTCCCTACCCAATGCATGTAAAGAGGTGATTATTTGTGTGAATCTTGTCTACATATCAGAAATGGATTCATTTGATTTCATGCGAAATAATTCATAGTCATGCAACAGTATTTTAAGTCTATATTGCTTAACCTTATTAGTCCCCTCATAAGTTATACAAAGTTTATCTCATATGTCCTTTCCACTCTTGCAAGTAGAAACCCGTACATATTCTTCTGATTTAAGAGCACAAATAAAATTATTCAAACATTTGGCATTTAGTTGTGCTAAATCACGTTCTTCTACTATCCTGTTCATAAAAGGTATTTCAACTCTAACTCCGTCAACTAGTTTAGTTGGTTTTGTATACCCTTCTTAAACTAAGATCCACATACAGTAATCAAGTGACTGTAAAAATGTAGACGTGTGTTTTTCAAAAATCAAAAGAAATATTATCAAACAATGGAGGTCTAGTTATAGAGTAACCTTCAGGTGTATTTTGATTTTCAAATGTAGCCATCTACGTTAATCAAAATGTAGTCTAAACTTATGATTTTGAAACAATGCTCTGAAATCACTTATTGAAAATTGTTCAATATGAATTATGTTGTTAGACCTAAGCTTATATCCCAACGGCTAACCAAGAGGGGGGGGGGGGGGGTGAATTGGTAATTAAAAAATTATCCATCTTCTTGAAATTTTTTAAATTGAGAATAACTTTAGTGAATTTTTTTATAAAAAACATTTTTCAATCCCAAATTAAAAGGTTAAAATAAAAGCAGCGGAAAATAAAAAGACACAAGATTTATAGTGGTTCGGTCAAACACGACTTACATCCACTCCCCGAGGCACCCTTCGAGTATTGCACTAATACCACTAGTGACTCTCCTTTTGCACCCAAAGGAAGATGGATAAGCTTTTACAAAACTCTCTTCCACCACTACCTAGTGCGGCAGAGAACCGTCGTCATTTTACACTCTCCCAGTGTTGGCAGAGAAACGTCATTCTTTTACACTCTCCTAGTGTTGGTAGAGAACCATCAGTCCTTTCACACTCTTAAAGTATGGGCAGAGAACCCTTCACCATTTCACACTTTGCAAGTGTAGGCAGAGAACCCTTCATCCTTTCACACCCTCTAAGTGTAGTCAGAGAACCCTTCAGCTATTCACACTCTCCAAGTGTCGGTAGATAACCCTTCGGCTGTTTACACTCTCCAAGTGTCAGCAGAGAACCATATCTCCTTGACAAATCTTCTCACAAGAAATCTAGAAGAACGAGAGAAAACCGTGAAGTAATCATAAATCACAATTGGAGATCATTACCTTTGAGTACCAAGTGAATCCTTCACGCTCCAGTAGTAAGAATCCTCCTTTAAACACTTTCTCACACTCTCTCTTTCACTCTCCCTTCAATTAATATGAAGATCAGTAGTCAAAAAGAATACAAGATAGTTTTAAGTGGACTTTATATAGGAAAGACACGAAAACCGTCCAAAAACTGCTGACTTTCAAGTTTGTACACAATAGATTGTCCCGGACAATCGTCAAATTATCCTATATGAATAGTGTTAAAAATGGTGCATACGAACTGACTTCGTACCTGATCTTCGTCCCGTATGAAATATATTCATCTTGGGACGAACAGTTATATCAAGGGTTCGTTCTAACGAAACTGCAGGATGGTCCTAAACTTTCATGGAATAGAGGACTTCATCTTAGGACGAACGTGAATGTTTGTCTGGACGAATATTTCAAGTCATATGTCCAGAGCACTTTGTCCAGAGAACTTTGTCTCGATGATCAGTAGAACTCAAGTGTCTAGAGGAATTTGTCTGGGGACAAACTAGATGGATCATCTGGACGATTAGTGCAACTCAAGTGTCCAAAGGACTTCATCCTGGGATGAACCTGATGGATCGTCTGGACGATTAGTGCAACTGGAGTATCCAGAGGACTTTGTCCTGGGATGAATGGTACACTTCGTCTGGACTAACAGTTCAAAGTGAGAATCTAGAGAGCATCGTCCAGGGATGAATATTGAAATTTATCTGGAAGATCAGGACTTATAAAAATTTTCTCACTTCTTGTTTGTTTCATTGCTCTTCTGAGGGGATAACTGAAAGTGCTCAGATGACACTAGAAAGTGCTCTGATACCACATGAAAGTTCGTTAGGGATGTTAGGCCCTTATGAACTGGCCCAAGGCTAATAAAGAAAGAGGTGAATTGGAAAAGAAGAATCTTTAAATCAAAACATAAACCAAAACCAATATCATCACAATAAAAACCAAATGCGGAAATTAAAACGCGGAAGTAATAAAGAAAGAACACACCGGATTTATAGTGGTTTGGTCAAACCTTGACCTACGTCCACTCCATGGAGGCACCCTCTGTTGCGGATCTATGGTTCATGTTTTTGATGTTAGCAAACAATTCTTATTTCTCTACAATTTCCTTATGAACTAACGTTTCAGGTCCACATGATCAGACTGCAACTTGGAATTAGCTTAAGATTGGGTAGACTAGGATTAAGTCAGTTTGTACCTTTTTTCTTTCTTGAGTCTATTGTATTTGGTGTGGCACCTGATATTTTGTAACTTGGTAGAAATTCTCTTTTCCCTTTATGATTTTTGTTTTTGGTAACATCGGTCAGGATGATCGGTCTAAAATCAGAAACTCTAATTAGAGCATCCTCATTAAGGCAGCCGTCATAAGCACATAAACAGATCGGCCTGGACGATACCTGTATCAGCCAGGACGATATTCTCAATTTAGAAAGAAATTAGCCGCCATAAGCAATTTAGGTATTCTTTATTTTAGGCAATCGGCCAGGACGATATTACTATCGTCCAGGACGATCTAACTCAATTATACCTAAATTGATCTAGTAAAATTTGGAAATCATTAATGGCTGATTGATACGATCCAATCGGCCGGGACGATAATTGGATCGGCCGGGACGATGTCCTGTACAATTGACATCGGCCAACACCAAAACAGGGCGATGATCAGGACGATAGAAATCAGTTTTAAACTAATCGGCCAGGACGATCGAAGTATCGGCCAGAACGATGTAACCAATTTTCTTCTGATCGTCCCAAATTATCCCAGGCCGTTGAGCTGAATTTGAACTAATCGGCCAGGACGATATACCTATCGGCCTGGACGATAATGTCGGCAACTTGCATTAATGAGCCCATTTTGAGAGCTTCTATTTATGCTTTGGCATAACACTTTTTGTAAGAGTCTTTTGACAGCCATTGGAGCTTCGTTCTTGTGAGGAAAACTTGAAGAGAGAGCTTGAAAGGGAGAGAGGAAAGGGTGGAGTTTGAGAGAGGGAGAAGATCCTGTGAGGGGGGACTCAAGGGAGTGTGGAGGGGGTTCCACACGGTTGCTCCGGCGAACTCGCACCTTAGTACCATCGGATTCAAGGCTTGTCTCGAGGTAAGTTCACCAAAGAAGAAGTCTCTTTGGGGTCAAAGGACCCGGCAACTCTGCCGCACCGGGAGAGGTGGAAGTGATTTTGTAAGGGATTCTCCGCCTAGCTGTGGGGGCTAAAGGAGAGACACTTGTTTTAGTGCAATACTTGGAGGGTGCCTCCAAGGAGTGGACGTAGGTCAAGGTTTGACCGAACCACTATAAATTCGGTGTGTTCTTTTCTTATTATTGCTTCCGCATTTTAATTTCCGCACTTTATTTTTCATTGTGGTGAATCTAGATTTTGTTGCTACCAATTCACTTCTCTTTTAATTAGCTTTGGGACTAAGTTCATAGGGCTTAACATCCCATCGAACTTATAAGTGGTATCAAAGCACTTTCAATTGGTATCAGAGCGGTTTTCATAAAATAAGTTTTTAAAAACTTTTGAATTTCGATCCATGGCTAATATTTCTAATCGTATTTTTGCGGAAGGATATTCAATCACTAGAACACCATTGTTTGAAAATATTACATTTGATTTTTGGAAAATTCGCATGTCTACTTTTTTGCAATCAATTGATTTTCGCATGTGGCATATGATTTTAACTTGTTATTCATCACCATCACGTATTATTAATGGAATTAAAACTGATATTCCTTTTAATCAATGGAATAGGGATGAACGAATTGATGCTCAATTAAATGCAAAATCTTTAAATTATTTTTACTGTGCTTTAAATTTTGATGATTTTTTTGTTAATTTCCACGTGCACAACTGGTAAAGAAGTTTGTGATAAATTGCACACCATATACGAATGCTCTAATGAAATCAAGCAATCAAAGTTGAATATTTTAATGCTTGATTTTGAAATGTTTTCTATGAAACCTTTTGAAATGATTTTAGACATGTATACAAGGTTTATTCAAATTACTACATCATTGCATGCCTTATGAAAAGATTTTTCAAATTTTGAAAAAGTTAACAAAATTCTTCGTTGTTTACTTGAAAAATTTGATGCTAAAGTTGTTGCTATTTGTGAATCAAAAGATTTGAATGAATATTCTATTGATAATTTGATTGGCTCACTCATTGCCTACGAGCAAGGGTTGGGTCAAAGACTTTTGGATGCAGGTGAAACGATCATTCTAAAAGCTGAAGATACGGAAAGAGCAAGCTTAGTTGGTGATGATAGTAATGAATTATCAAGCAACTCACAAAGCTCACCAATGCATAAGCAAAAGTGGAAGAAATGTAAAAGTGGTAAGGATGTTCATATTTCTTCTGATATTGTTTGCTTTCAATGTAGGAAACCTAGACATATGAAGAATACATGCCCTAATGTAAGAATTCTCCCTGCAAAAGAAAAGGGCAAGGCAAAGCTAAAGTTTAATTGAGAAAATAATGAAAAATACAAAATCTCATGGGCAGACATGATGTCTGAAGAATCGGACCAGGAAAGAGATAATGGTTAAAATGGGTTATTTGTGTTTTTTTTCTTTTTGTTGGTTTTTGTTTTTCTTTTATTTTCTTTTTCTTTTTACTTATTCCTTTTTTATTATTCGTATTTTTCTTTGATCCAATATACACACTCATTTTTCTAAAAATGAAAAATCTACTTCCTGTTTTTTTTAAATCTTTGGTAAATTTTGTTTGACTTCTCTAAATAGTCAAAGGAAGGAAACTCATTATTTTCTTTTCTCAATCTCTATTTCCTAAAAGAGGTTATCCTACTTTTGATTTAAAATCTATTTCATCTTTTTAAATTAGTTTTTGAAACAAAATTTTTTTTATCTCCCTACGTTTTATTTATCGCATAGAAATCTTTTGCAAGTTGTTGAATCTAACTCATAATTTTTTTAATCAAGAAATTCGCTTTGTCACTAAGATGGGTTTTCCTTTGTTTTTAAGATTTAAGAAAGGAAGCATTAAAAAAAAAAAATTGGCCAATGATGCCAAAAATAAAAGATGCGCAAAGCGCCAAATTGAAAAATATAAAATACACAAAGTGTATCAAAAGATATGCAGTGCGCCAACCAATTATCAAGAGGCATAAAATGAGCCCACAAATTTTATGCTTACCATTCTTGTACTTCTTAAAAAGCTTAAGAAAACCCTTGATACATTTGATACTTGACTTTGAAAATTTTGATTCTTGATTCAACAATTCGTGTATTGATCTTCTATTAGATATATTTTATGGAAGGAGTTTTTAAAAAATGATTGTTTCTTTCTCTAATTTATTTTAAGATTTAGATATTGAATTAAAAAGTTTTTGAGCCTTTTTTAAAGAACTTGAGTTTGGATTATCGGATTTTGAATTTCTAACATTTACTGGGATATGCGTTGTCAATTCAATTCTACTAAAGTTTTTGATTAAAACTAAGAGGTAACTTTCTCATTTTAAGAATATTTTTCTTTTGTTTTATTTTCTATGCATTCTCTCTTTTTGATAATGTCAAAGGGGGAGAACGTATTTTTGAATTTTATTTTGTATCCTTTGTTTTCTTTTCAAAAAAATTAAAACAACAAAAACATTTTTTATCTCCCCTATTTTTAAAGTGTTATTCAAGTGAGGGGGAGATTAGGAGAAAATATTCCTTTTTGAAAATTCAAATTGTTTGTCATCATCAAAAAGTGGGAGATTGTTGTGGATCTATGATTCATGTTTTTGATGATAGAAAACAATTCTTATTTCTCTATAATTGCCTTATGAACTAACATTTCAGGTCCACATGATCAGACTGCAACTTGGAACCAGCTTAAGATTGGGTAGACTAGGATTGAGTCAGTTTGTACCTTTTTCCTTTCTTGAGTCTATTGTATTTGGTGTAGCACCTGATGTTTTGTAACTTGGTAGAAATTCTCTTTTCCCTTTATGATTTCTGTTTTTGGTAACATCGGCCATGACGATCGGTCTAAAATCAAAAACTCTAATTAGGGCATCCTCATTAAGATAGCCGTCATAAGCACATAAACAGATCAGCCTGGACGATACCTGTATCGGCCAGGACGATATTCTCAATTCAGAAAGAAATCACCCGCCATAAGCAGTTTAGGTATTCTTTATTTTAGGCAATCGGCCAGGACGATATTACTATCGTCCAAGACGATCTAACTCAATTATACCTAAATTGATCTGATAATATTTGGAAATCATTAATGGTTGATTGATACGATCCAATCGGTCGGGACGATAATTGGATCGGATGGGACGATGTCCTGTACAATTGACATCGGCCAGCACCAAAACAGGGCAATGATCAGGACGATAGAAATCAGTTTTAAACTAATCGGCCAGGACGATCGAAGTATTGGCCAGAACGATGTAACCAATTTTCTTCTGATCGTCCCAAATCATCCCAGGCCATTGAGCTGAATTTGAACTAATCGGCCAGGACGATATACCTATCGGCCTGGACGATAATGTCGAAAACTTGCATTAATGAGCTCGTTTTGAGAGCTTCTATTTAAGCTTTGGCATAACACTTTTTGTAAGAGTCTTTTGGCAGCTATTGGAGCTTCATTCTTGTGGGGGAAACTTAAAGAGAGAGCTTGAAAATGAGAGAGGAAAGGGTGGAGTTTGAGAGAGGGAGAAGATCCTGTGAGGGGGGACTCAAGGGAATGTGGAGGGGGTTCCACACGGTTGCTCCGGCGAACTCGCACCTTAGTAACATCGGATTCAAGGCTTGTCTCGAGGTAAGTTCACCAAAGAAGAAGTCTCTTTGGTGTCAAAGGACCCGGCAACTCTGCCGCACCGGGAGAGGTGGAAGTGATTTTGTAAGGGCTTCTCCGCCTAGCTGTGGGGGCTAAAGGAGAGACACTTATGTTAGTGCAATACTTGGAGGGTGCCTCCAAGGAGTGGATGTAGGTCAAGGTTTGATCGAATCACTATAAATCCGGTGTGTTCTTTTCTTATTATTGCTTCCGCATTTTAATTTCCGCACTTTATTTTTCATTGTGGTGAATCTAGATTTTGTTGCTACCGATTCACTTCTCTTTTAATTAGCTTTGGGATTAAGTTCATAGGGCTTAACATCCCATCGAACTTTCATGTGGTATCAGAGCACTTTCACCCTCCAAGTATTACACTAAACGAAGTGTCTCTCCTTTAGCCCCCACAACTAGGCCGAGAAGCCCTTACAAAATCACTTCCACCTTCCTTTGTGCGGCGAAGTCACTGGGTCCTTTGACACCAAAGAGATCTTCTTCTTTGGTGAACTTCCCTCGAGACAAGCCTTGAATCCGACGGTATTCAGGTGCGAGCTTGCCGGAGCAACCGTGTGGAACCCCGTCCACACTCCCTTGAGTCCCCCCTCACAGGATCTTCTCCCTCTCTCAAACTCCACCCTTTCCTCACTCCCTTTCAAGCTCTCTTTTCAAGTTTCTCCCAAAAGAATGAAGCTGCAATGGCTGTCAAAGACACTTACAAAGTGTCATGTCATAACTTAAATAAAAGATCTCAAAATGAGCTCATTAATGTAAGTTGCCGACATTATCGTCCAGGATGATAGGTATATCATCCTATACAATCAGTATAATTTAAGCCCAATCAGCCGGGACGATTTGAGACGATCATAAGAATTTTATTCATATCGTCCTGGATGATCATTACAAATTGTGGAAATCATCCTCAACATTGCCTTGAAAAAGAGCTGTCCGATGTCCAATCATCCAGCATATCGGCCAGGACGTTCTGGTGATTGTCCAGGCCGATTTGATCATGAAATCAAGTCATAATTGCTTTTCTTAAATTCTAGAGAAATTTTAAAAAAATTGACCTGGATCATCTTGGATGATATTTTACAGTCCTGGACGATCCACCTGGACGTTGTCCAAAAATATGTTATTTCTAAATAAATCTGGCGGCAGATTCATTCTGAATTGAGCCTATCATTATGGCCGATACAAAATCATCCAGGACGATGTGTTTTGCATAATGACGGCTGCTTTAATGAGGATGCCCTAATTAGGGTTTCTGCTTTTGAACTAATCATCCCGGATGATGTTATCAAAAATAATAAACTTTAGGGAACAGTTAGAAAATTTTCCAAGTTATAAAGCATCCAGAGCCACACCAAATATAATAGACATAAGAAAGAAAAAAGTGTACAAATTGACTCAGACCTAGTCTACCCAATCTTGAGCTGAATCCAAATTGCAGTCTGATCGTGTGGACCTAAAATGTTAGTAAATAAGGCCCTCGTAGAAAAATAAGAGTGTTTGCTATCATCAAAATCATAAACCATGAAAATAGATCCGCAACAATAACTGACCTGATCGTCTCGTACGAACTTGGTTCGTCCCGTACGAACTTGGTTCATCCCGTACGATCTATATGATTTTTTAAAAATCTCCCCAAGTGTGTGTGTGTGTGTGTGCTAAGCTACTCAATTCTAATCATACTCTCTCAAACTCAATACAATGATAAATGTAAACTTCAATTTACTAACTATCTCTTGCTGAATTTGATTTGATGTCTTCTTTAGTATGGAGTTTAATTTTTCTGAAATGTTAGTCCACACAAGAGAAAAAACAATTCTTCTAAAAACTGTTTGGAGAATATAGTACTTAAAATAATATTATTTGGAATCATCAAAACTATACAAGTTGCAAAAATATAAAACATACGAATAGCAACTTTCTTAACACTTTAATCTTCTGATGAAGGCAGAGAACCTACATTCTTTTTTTTCCCTCTTGATAAAGGCAGAGAACCTGAGACTGTTACTACATAATATCTTCTTGGAACCTCCAAAGGATCAAGGCAAAAGCTTAAAGAAGCTAAGGAGAAATCTTGTTTGGGGTAACCTTATGAATCCCTCACAAATCTCCCTTACAAAAATATCTCCCTCACTTCTCTCTCCTGAATATCTCACAAATCTCCCTTACAAAAATATCTCCCTCTCTTCTCTCTCCTGAATCTCTCCTATGCACCTATTTATTCCTTTATAAAACACTTAGCATTTAAAATCTCTCAATTAAGATAATATGAGAGTTCAAGTTAACAGTCTCCAAAAAAAGCCCTAAATTTCAATATGGTGCTTCTAATCATCTCATACAATCCAAGATCGTACTGTTTGAATAGTTCAAAATACTATTTTTAACTAGTATGAATTGCAAACCACTATAAAATCAGTTAAGTGTTTATATTGATCATCTTGAACGATTGGGAACATCATCTTGTATTATTAGTACAAACACAACTAATCATCCAGTATGAGGGGCAGCATTTATTTATTATCCCATACAGGAATCGAGTTGTAAAGTATGATCATATTCAATCATCCTATATAATTTTATTGAATAATTTAACCATAATTAAACACCTAATCCCAAGATTAATTTAGGTATGATTGTCATATATTATACAATACAATGTAAATCGTACAATACGAATAGAACAAAATTTGAATTTTAAAATAATATCTTAATTATGATTAGCAGCTATTTTGATCATTATAATTAATCCACCTGTATAATATGGATCATATAATATAATTAGTTTAATTACTTTTAATTAACTAAGGTGCTCTAATTAAGATTTATTATTTAGCTAATTATTTAGTACGATATAGATCGTACTATACGATTTGTTTAAAAATAAAAATTTTTCTAACTCACCAACTCACTCCCTTAAGTGTGAGTGTGCAAGGTTACTTAGTTTAGGATCACCACAATACATATTTTACTCAAGAGAGATAAAAAGTATAAAAAAAATTTAAATTATAAATTTTATTCCAAGTCTTCTCAGTCCGGTGATGATCGAGGTTATAAGTGAGCTGTGAGCTTGAAATGTTAGTGAGCATGTCAAAACAGATATGCGATAGATTGAAATAACATAGTGAAAAGTTTAATAATGTTTGTTATCATCAAAATTACAAAACTTGGGTCCATATTTGCAACAAGGCCTGAATATATGGAAATCAATTTTTAGGTCTGTATTATGTTTATAAAGTTGGGAACTTTTAGAAAGTTTAAATCACACATTTAAAGGCAAACTAAAACTAGGTCAATTTTGAAGTTACACTACAAGAAAATCATCTATTACCAATGAAATTTTCTGGCAAAAATTGATAATTTTTTGGTAGTTTTTGAATTTACCAGCGGTTTACCGGCGAAAGAAATTCTGTCAGTAAAACCCGCGTAAGAAAATAATTTTCGGCGCCTTTTTTTGGTGAAAAATAATTCCGGTGGCTCCCCGATGGAATTAAACTGCCAAAAAATTAAAAATAAATTGCGCGCCACCCACCGAAACCCTGCCCGGTCCAATTAAAATGTAACAAAGAAGTAAAATAATTCTCTTATTGCCAATAAGAAGCTATATATATATATACTGGATGACACTTTTTAGTACTGATATATAGCTTATAATTATATACATTTGACCTGGTTCAATAATATTTATACCACTAAAATACGTTAATTAACTCATAAAAGTACGATAATATGATATACCAATTAATAACATAATTAAAAAAAAGCATTTGAATAAACAAAGAAAAGTATAGTGAGGGAAGTTTCTTGGAACTTTCACAAAAAGATTCTCAACTGAAGTAGAGAGGTTTTTTCAAGAAAATAGAGAATGGTTTTTAAAATAAATAAATAAGAGAAAAAAAAAGGTGTCGGTGGAAGGCGGTTGTATGGCCCACGTGTGAATGCCAGTGAAGCATCAGCGTCCGGATTAAAAGCGGTACCGGTTAGTATTTATTAGACCCATCGTGTACTGTCTTGGCCTCATCATTCCTATACGCCACTAAACGTTATGTCGACGACTTCTTTAACTTTTTTTTTTTTTTTTTTTTTTTGAAAAAAAAAGTTAAGAAAAAAAAAATTTAACTTTGTTAATCTTTTTAACTGTATTTCCTACTGTAATTTAACAATCTATCCTTGAGCTGCGGACATCTGGAAAGATGATGAATGCAGAAAGAAAGAGGGAAAGAGAGAGAATGAATTTGAGCAAAATATTTATTATCATAGTCATAAATATAATAATGGAGAGCTCTTGCTTACAAAGCTTATACTTGTTGTGTTCAGGAGTATTCGTGGCGGTAGAAAAATATAAAGTTTATCGTCTTAGCGTTATACGAAAATCCGGCATGCAATCGAATAAGAGAGAGGGACTAACATTTATGAGACACCAAAATTTTTACGTAGAAAACCCCTAAAAAGGGGGGAAAACCACGGAGCCTAGCCCAGTTTGAGTGAATCCACTAGTATTGCAGACGATTACAAATGAGGCCCTTCCTTGGGAGAAGACCTTAGCTTGATGTACATTTTATATAGTACATTACATGATATGAATACAAAGAATTAATATTGACATGTTCGTTTGGTCGGGAGGACCGTAGTCGGCGGGCGACGGAGGTCAGAAGGCTTGTAGTCGGTGGGCGACGGAAGTCAGGAGGACTGTAGTCGGCTGGCAACGGAGGTCGAAAGGACTGTAGTCGGCGGGCGACGTGAGTCAGGAGGACTGTAGTCGGCAGGCGACAGGGTCAGAAAGACTGTAGTTGGTGGGCGACAGAGGTCGGAAAGAATGTAGTTGGCGGGCGACATAAGTCAGGAGGACCGTAGTCGGCGGGCGACGGAGGTCGGAAAGACTGTAGTCGGTGGGTGACGTAAGTCAGAAGGACCGTAGTCGGCGGGCGACATAAGTCGGGAGGACCGTAGTTGGCTGGCAACGGAGGTCAGAATGAAAGTTGCCTTGCGAGGGAGGCTGGAAGGACTGTGTCTGACGATGAAGGTCAGAAGGACGGCGTCAGGTAGAAGTCCAACAATAGAAAGAAATTCATATTCGGATATACATCAAGCGAAAGTCCTATAACCGGTAGAAGTCCGCCATTGGGTTGAAACTTGGCAAAGAGTGAAGGGCAGGTGTCGGGTAGAAGTCCGACGTCTGTTGGTGAACTAGGAGAACTCAAGCATCACTTGGGCAGAGTTTAGGCGTCAGGAGGGAACTCTGTCGTTAATTGAGAAAAATTTCCGCATCCCATGGAAGTTGGGCAGAATTCTGGCGTTCTTCCGAATATCCGGCAAAGTTTCGGCGTATTCAGGCGGCAGAAAAAACTCCGGCGGTGGTCGTGGAGAAGAGGATTCTCCTTTTCCCCTTTCTCTTCTCTTCTTCCCTTATTCTTCTCTCTCATCACTTGAGTCCCCTTTGTGAAGAATGAGGGCTCTATTTATAGATTTTCTGGAGTGGCATAGCTTATAAATAATTGTGAGATCAAGGGCAAATAGGGAGTGGTCGAATGGACGGTTGATGTTGAACCCTTTGATCGTGCACAATTCGTTAGACATTTGAAGGCCTTAGTGATGTCGGAATTTAACAATCTTGGGCTCGTTGGATTTGGATCGTCGAGACGTTCAATTCGAGTATAAGCTCGTTAAAATCAGAAATCGTTTGGTAAGCTAAATTGTGGTTAAAACCTTCCAACAACGCTTCGGGTCCTTGATTCGAACCCATTTGGGCTCGGATTGGATTGAATTTGGTGTCATTGGGTTCGTGTTTTCGAGACGCTCAATTTTGCTATAATCTCAATGAAATCAGAGTTCAGATGCTTTTAAATTTAATCTTTGAAGTTTCCAACTAGCTTTTTGCCTCGAGATTCGTGCCGGATCAAGATAAATTTGTGATGACGTATCAGTTTCCCCCCCTATTTTCGAACGTCGAAGCTTCAAAAGTCCGAAAATACTTATTCCAGAGTTTTAAATTTGTCGAACCGCAAAAATTATGTTTCAAGAGTTGAATGTTTATACAAATTTGATCGCAGAGGTTTCGTTGAGCTTTGTGAATGTCAAAATTGAGTTCGGAACGTCGAAAAACGGTCACGAACCCTAAAAACGTCGAATTTGGACTTTTCGTGATGAAAAATGGATCCAAAATGGGTCGGGCAGCCGCTCCAATCGAACCGGCCAGCCGGCGCGTCACTGCCGGCGGCGTGGAACCGCCTGCCGGAGCCCGAAGGCCTGCGCTCTGGTGCATGCGGCAGCCCACCTGGGTCGCCTGACCCGTGAGCCAGTGGATCGCCTGACCCACGCGGCACATCCCAGCGGGTCGCCTGACCCGCGCGGCACCCCCCAGCGGGTCGCCTGACCCGTGCGGTACCCTAGCGGGTTGCCTGACATGCGCGATCGAGATTGCCCGATCTGCCTGTTGCTCCTGCGGATAGCAGGCCGTGTTCGCGGCTAGGCTTTGCACGCGTGGAACTGCGCGCCGATTGTGGGTGGCGATTTGCTGCCACCGCCTTAAGCGGGCCCCACATGCATCAAAATCCATTTTTTTGTTATTTTTTGGTTCAAAAAATTTCCATGAAATCTCAAAAAATCCTAAAAAATTTTCTAAAAATTCGAAAAAAAATTAAAAAAGTATGGAATTTCAAAAATGACAGCAACTCCCCCTCTTTCTCTCAAAAACCTATGAATAGACCCCCCAGGCCTTTAGAAAACTTGCACCTTCTCCTTCTCTCCCTCTAGCTCTCTGACAGTTGAGGCTTCCATTATTTTTGAGTGGGAAATTTCCCCTACTCGACTTGGCGCCCCTCCTCTCGTGTAGAAGTTTAGGGGATTTCTTCCATCCCTCTGGCTTTCTAACAGTTGAGGCCTTCCGCTAATTTTGAGTAAGAAATTTCCCCTGCTCGACTTGGCACCCATCCTTTCGTGCAGAAGTTAGGGGATTCCTTTCGCCCCTCTGGCTTTCTGACGGTTGAGGCCTTCCGCTATTTTCAAGTGAAAAATTTCTCCTGCTCGACTTGGCGCCCCTCCTCTCCTGTAGAAGTTAGGGGATTTCTTCTGCCTCTATGGCTTTCTAACTATTGAGGCCTTCCGCTAATTTCGAGTTAGAAATTTTCCCTGCTCGACTTGGCGCCCCTCCTCTCATACAGAAGTTAGGGGATTTCTTCCGCCCCTCTAGCTTTCTGACTGTTGAGGCCTTCCTCTAATTTCGAGTGAGAAATTTCCCCTGCTCGACTTAGCGCCCCTCCTATCATGCAAAAGTTAGGAGATTTCTTTCGCCCCTCTGGCTTTCTGACGGTTGAGGCCTTATGCTATTTTCGAGTTGAAAATTTCCCTTGCTCGACTTGGTGCCCCTCATCTCGTGCAGAAGTTAGGGGATTTCTTCCCCTCTTCTTCTTGCATTGGAGGCATTCTACTGTCACAGATAGGCAGTATTTCCCTATTAAGCTTCAGTTCCGCTCTTTTATGTAGAAGAAGTCGCGATGAGAGGCTATCTTCTTAATAGGCAATCCTCGACGGAAGAATATTTTTTCTCTAATTGTATGCGATGGTGATTTGAGAAGATCTGGCGATGATAGCATCTTGGAGGAGAACCAGAAGTGATGAGAAGATTGAGAGAATTTCAATGCCATTTGAATGAAAGTTTTTCGGCGATGGACAATCGAGTTGAAGCCAATTAGCACTCAATGATCGCGTGGAGAGCTGAAGGGGAGAGTTCGAAGGTGTGTTGCAAGTAGCAGTCGAGCAAGAACCCGATGATGGCTTCTATGAAGTAAAGGATTGACAACGAACATCAGACAAAGAACCAATGATGACGGTGGTCTAGTTGTATTTTGCAAAGATAATAAGCATCCAAACGGAAGTTTGCCGACATTAGATATCCCTTATTCAATGGGGCGGAGCAGTGTGTTATGTCGATATTCTGGCGACAGATGTATAGTATCAACTGAGTTAAGGTCTGAAGAAGACCAACTTGTAATCTTTCTTTAATAAGAAGTCGTATGAGATGCTTGATATGTAGTAGAGAAGAAGTCACTTGAATCCACTAAGGATTTTTATTTATTTTGAAGTCAGTTGTTGCTTGATGATAGTGGCTTATATGAGTGAAGCCATTGTACTTTTTTTCTTTCAGATTTTTGCAAAAATAAACTTGATGTACCATCTTTTGCTATGTAACTCCAATGACATTTTTTTAGGCTTTTCAGTCTGTTAAAAATCTCTGTGGAAGATGTCAAGAGAATTCATTAAGAATATATAACTTATCCGAGGTTGTATCTAAGAGCCCTACTCGATGACGTTAACCTATGTGGAAGAGGTCGAGAGAATCCACCAAGGATGTAAGACCTATCCGAGGTTGTATGTCAAAGTCCTGCTCGATGACGTTAACCTGTGTGGAAGAGATCAAGAGAATCCACCAAGGATGTGAGACCTTTCCGAGGTTATTTGTCGGAGCCTTTTGCTCGATGACATTAACCTGCGTGGAAGAGGTCGGGAGAATCCACCAAGGATGTAAGACCTATCCGAGGTTGTATGTCGGAACCTTTGCTCGACGATGTTAACCTGTGTGGAAGAGGTCGAGAGAATCCACCAAGGATGTAAGACCTATCCGAGGTTGTATGTCAGTGCCCTGCTCGATGACGTTAACATGTGTGGAAGAGGTTGGAAGAATCCACCAAGGATGTAAGACCTATCCGAGGTTGTATATCAGAGCCTTTGCTCGAAGACGTTAACCTGTGTGGAAGAGGTCGAGAGAAGCCACCAAGGATGTGAGATCTTTCCGAGGTTGTATGTCGGAGCCTTTGCTTGACGATGTTAACCTGTGTGGAAGAGGTCGAGAGAATCCACCAAGGATATGAGACCTTTCCGAGGTTGTATGTCAGAGCCTTTGCTCGACGATGTTAACCTGTGTGGAAGAGGTCGGGTCGAAACCCCGTGGGATTGATTTTGCTTTGATTGGGAGGGGGCGAACGTCGCGTATATCCCGAATCAAAGGCGAAGAATGGTCTATCTTTAGACCGTTACTGTCTTTTTGAGGTCAAGATTAAGACTTTGTCCAAGGAGTAGAAGCCTAGTAGGGGACTGTATGAAGCTTATTATTGATCAGAAGTATCCTTGCATTTGTTAAAATTTTCCTGACATATCACCTTGATATAGAAAGCATCGAAGGATCTTTTTGACCAGAATTGGGGTCGAAGTTGCCTCCCAGTCCGCATCTGATAAAACAATGACTGATGTCAGGAAGTTGATAAGAGCAATCTTTTGAGATTGGAGCAAAAGTTGCCCCCTAGTTGGGAACCACGTTCCCACAGACGGCGCCAAACTGTGTCATCAATGAGTATTCATGGCGGCAAAGAAATATAAAGTTTATCGTCTTAGCGTTGTACAAAAATCCGGCATGCAATAAAATAAGAGAGAGGATCTAGCATTTATGAGACACCAAGATTTTTACCTGCAAAACACCTGAAAAGGGGAAAAAATCACGGGGCCTAGCCCAGTTTGAGTGAATCCACTAGTATTGCAGTCGATTACAAATGAGGCCCTTCCTTGGGAGAAGGCCTTAGCTTGATATACATTTTATAGAGTACATTTCATTATATGAATACAAATAATCACTATTGACATGTTCGTTTGGTCGGGAGGACCGTAGTCGGCGGGCGACGGAGGTCGAAAGGCTTGTAGTCGACGAGCGACGTAAGTTAGGAGGACCGTAGTCAGCTGGCGACGGAGGTCGGAAGGCTGGCGACGGAGGTCGGAAGGACTGTAGTCAGCAGGCGACGTAAGTCAGGAGGACCATAGTCGGCGGGCGACATAGGTCAGAAAGACTGTAATTGGCGGGCGATAGAGGTCGGAAAGATTGTAGTCGGCGGACGACATAAGTCAGGAGGACCGTAGTCGGCAGGCGACTGAGGTTGGAAAGACTGTAGTCGGTGGGCGACGTAAGTCAGAAGGATCGTAGTCGACGGGCGACATAAGTCGGGAGGATCGTAGTTAGCTGGCTATGGAGGTCAGAAGGACAGTTGCCTTGCGAGAAAGGCTGGAAGGACTGTGTCTAACGATGAAGGTCTGAAGGAAGGCGTCAGGTAGAAGTCCAACAATAGAAAGAAAACCATATTCAGATATACGTCCAGTGAAAGTCCAATAACTGGTAGAAGTCCGGCATGGGGTAGAAACTTGACGAAGAGTGAAGGTCATGTGTTGGGTAGAAGTCCAACGTCTATTGGTGGACGAGGAGAACTCCAACATCACTTGGGCGGAGTTTTGGCGTCAGGAGGGAACTCTGTCGTTAATTGAGAAGAATTTCTGTATCCCATGGAAGTTGGGCAGAATTATGGCGTTCTCCCAAATATCCGGCAGAGTTCAAGCGTATTCAGGCAGCGGGAAGAACTCCGGCGGTGGTCGAGGAGGAGAGGATTCTCCTTTTCCCCTTTCTCTTCTTCTTCCCTTATTCTTCTCTCTCTTCACTTGAGTCCCCTTTGTGAAGAATGAGGGCTCTATTTATAGATTTTCTTGAGTGGCATAGCTTGTAAATAGGTGTGAGATCAAGGGCGAATAAGGAGTGGTTGAATGGACGGTTGATGTTGAACCCTTTGATCGTGCACCGTTCGTTAGACATTTGAAGGCCTTATTGATGTCAAAATTTTGCAATCTTGGGCTCGTTGGATTTGTCTCGTCGAGCCGTTCGATTCGAGTATAAGCTCGTTAAAATAGGAGGCCGTTTGGTAACTCAAATTGTGGTTCTAACCTTCCAATAGTGCTTCGGGTCCTTGATTCGGACCCATTTGGGCTCAGATTGGATTGAATTTGGTGTCATTGGGTTCGTGTTTTCGAGACGCTTAGTTTGATTATAAGCTCAATGAAATCGTAGTTCAGATGCTCTTGAATTTAATCTTTGAAGTTTTCAACTAGCTTTTTGCCTCGAGATTCGTGCCCGATCAAGATAAATTTGTGATGACGTATCAATACTAAATAAGGAAAAAATAACATATTTCTATATCTCTTTCTATTTTGTCATGATATTATCCTATCTCTTATTGTTGTGGGTATATCATGTTTTGATCTCCCACTTATTTTATTGTGGGTCCTTCTCCTGCTTCACCCAAGTTACATGGCTTGAAGAGTTACATTAGAATGTGTATGAATTATATGAGTTATCTATCAGTCTTTGATATAGCTTGGCTAGCGGTGATAAATGATTTGGGGATCTTCTTGGAGATGATGCTGTGAGATGTACTCATTGGTGTCTAGAGATAGAGTTGTCGTGCAGTAGGAAGCCGGTCTAAAGTCTCCTCGCTAGAGAGAGAGAGAGGGCGAGTAATGATTTAATATTGATCTTTGAATTCATTAGCGATCTGATCAAGTGAGATGCCTTGTGGATGAGTAGTGTCTTTAGTTTGATTTTTTATAGGTATGGTAAAGAAGACAAGACTTTGACCGAGATGAATAAGTGTTTGTCCAACTGAGCTAGGAACTTTTGAGGTCAACCCCGCCGGGGAGAGTGACTGTTTGGAGGAAGTTGCGGGAGAATGTCCGTCATGATCTCGTGATAAGCTCATTCCCTACGAATGAACTGTCCCATTAGACAAATGGAAGAATGTACCTGCATAAGTAGTTATGGATGTACAACAACATCATCAAATCCTTTTCCCACTATATGTGGTAGGCTAGAAAAGTATTTTTCTCTTTATTATGTTCAATTAGGAGTTAAATTCTCATTTAAATATAATAAAAAGATAATTTTCAAGACTTTGTACATTCTTTTAGGTCTATTTATATTTCTTAACATAACTCAGGTCTAATACATCCACTCTTCTAAATGGATAATCAAAAGACCAATATTTTATGTAACCAAACCATTTAAACAGGCTCCGATTAATCATATTCGTCACTAGAGCAACTCCATCTTTTTCAGCTGTAGACTTGTTTTAGTTTTTTTTTTTTTTTTGTGGAATTTTATTTAGTTAAATTTATGCGATCCATGAAAAATAATATTTTTCTTCGGATTTCTACAAATCTGAGTAAGTTTAGCTTTTTTTGTCACAAAAATGGAAATCTTAGAAGAATGAGCACTGCAATACATAATTTCTTACCATTGGTTGTCAGTATTCTTGGGACTGTTATTTCGTCCGAAGCTTTAGATCTAATGGCTAAATTGTAAATTTTAAGAACAGCACGGGCTCAAATTAAGGCTTCGTTTGGGACGGTTTTTTTATTGTTTTCTAAAACGGGGTTTTAATATAAAAATAAAAAAATTTGTACTAAAACTCCGTTTTAGAAAGCAATAAAAAAACCGTCCCAAACGAAACCTAAGTAGTACAAATCGAACAAGAATTCGTGCTGGTGCATGCTACACTGTCGTTCACCGCATATGAAATGGCAACCATATGACTTTCTTTGAAAAATGGTTGCCAACTTTCCACACATTGATTGAATTGCTGAAATTTTGTATTCTTTTATGTTTTTTTTTTTTTAATATTTATTTTTTATTCTATAACTTGCATTGCTTGAATTGTTATAATTCATTATAATTGATATTTTTTATGAGTATTTATATGCATTGCACTAGTGGTGTAAGAGAGCCAACACATATGTGGGTACTAGACTTAATAAATGGCTTATGAACTAGCTCGATGAGCTAAAGAGTAAAACTTGCGTAAGTCCTAATTTAACTTGTGAGCTTGTGAGTCGGCTCATTTATATATAAATATAATGTACTTTGAATATATTAGCATTTAAGATTTTGAGTAAAAAAAACTTAAAAGTATTCAAAAAAATATATATCTCGCTTTTTTGTAATAATTAATTATTTATTATAATTTTCAAAATTTCTCATTATCATAATAATTGTTTAAATTATAATCATTTTATCATTTTCATGATAAACGAGATTGATCTATGAGCCTGCTCTAACTCATATAATAGAGCTCACGCTCGAGCTAGTACTACATTACTTAAATAAGCTCAGGCATAAGTTAGAAGTGACTCGAGTTCTACTCGACTCGTTTACACCACTGCATACCAATTAAGAAATATTGTGATTTATATTGAATTTGTCTACTTAAATTCTCATGTCTATCATCATATTGGTTACAGCTACCACCCTTCACTATCAATCTAGTTGTTATTCACATGCCTTCTTCCGCTCACAGGGCTTTGAAGACGAAGACATCAACGGTCACCCCCTCTTTGCACTCTCTTTGAGGTCTACTGCTCTTACACAGTTACACTATATGTGATCGACAGGTCCATACGACTTATGGAGAAGCTTTGTACGTGCCTGATAACATGCAATGAAAAAGAGAGAGCCGTAAATAAGCTCACATGTGAAGCATCAATAACAATCTCAATGAGTTTCGATGAGAGTTAATGGAAGTACTATTATATACAAATTTTAATAGTTTAAGTACAATAATAATGTATATAAATCCCTTTTTCTTTTACGTAGAAAATTTAAGAGCAAACAGAAGTCACATTCAGCGTTTGAAAGTTCTTTCCAAGCGATAAAGATGGACAGTTGGAGACTGAGACTTGCCTTGTTTAATGAAAAAAACATAGCGTGAGGAGTTGAGAGAAGTGGAAAGAAAAAAACTGGAAGAAAGAGAGCAACAAAAACAGCAAAGACTGCTATGTATTACTATATATTTGCAGTGTTTTTTTTAATAAAATATCTCTATAATTACACATTTATGAATTATATATCTGCACGTAATGGTTCCAGTTGTAGTACAGTTAACATGCATAATAACTTCTTGTTATGAAATAAATTAAATCACGTCTACACCTATAGAATATGAGGATTTTAGGGTTTAGGGGTCTACAAGCACATAACATTTAAAATTATAAAATTTATGTAATATAGCACTTCCTTAATGACTTGAAGAAATTCATGGCGACGGGCTTTGGAAACTTTCGTGAGTAATCCATAGATGATGGACGAGAGATTATTATGCGTGGAGTCTGAACGGGAGATAAATCCGGATTTTGAGATGGTACATAATAAATACACATCAAAAAATTATAACTATGTATCTGTTGTGTATTTACTGTGTATCTTCACAAATTTGGATGTATCTCCGGTATGGACTCTTCACATAATACTTTCTCCCACCGAACACTGTATCTGTCCCTATCAACAGCAATTGGTTGGATCAAATAAAAGCTGCCGCACCATAATAAATTGGGTGGAGGTGGAGGGCTGAGAGAGGCGCATCACATGGCTCAAAGAGTCTCTGAACACCCTTTAGAGCACCCAAATGTCTCATGTACCTGCTACATCAATTTTGTTCATTGTTAAACAAACCGCCCAGCTTGCATCTCACCCCATCTTCGGCTAAATAGGCCGTCATGCCTCACCACCATCATCTACAAATAAAATTATTAAGAAGCATAGTTTCATTAAAAATCAAATTTAATAAATGTAAAAAATATTTAAATTTAAATTAATATATATATATATATATATATATATATATATATGAATTCTTTTGATTTTTTAGTCACAAAAGCATACGAATATATAATTATTACAACATTATTATACCATTTAGACCATTTTAAATACTTTTAATATTTTATTACATCATCCAATTCAATCGCATTCGAACCATTGAACATTGAGCCTTGATTTTTATCAAAAAAATATCTTGATCGGGCACGAATCTCGAGGCACAAATCGAATTGGAAACTTTAAAAAAATAAAATTGGGATCATATAAACTCAGATTTTAGCAAACTTATAGTCATACTGAGCGTCTCACAAATAGAAACTCAACGACACCAAATTTGACTCAATCCGAGCCCAAATGAGTCCAAATCAAGGACCCAAAGCATTGTTGGAAAGTTCAAAACACAATTTGAGTTACCAAACGATTTTCAAATATGAAGTGCTTATAGTCGAATAGAGCGGCTCGACGAGACAAATCCAACGAGCCCAAGATCGTCAAATTCTAACATCATTAAGACCTTCAAATGTCTAACAAATGGTACACGATCAAGGGATTCAATATCGACCATCCATCCGAATCATTCCACCTTTGCCCTTGATCCTTCCCCTATTTACGGGTCATGCTATCCTCAAAAAATTATAAATAGCTCCTCATTTTCTTGATGGGGCATCCAAGCAAGAAGAAGAAGAGAAGAAGGATAGGAGGGAAGAAACTCATCGACCACTACCGTCAGAATTCTGCCCAAGTGATGCTGGAATTCTGTCCGACTTCCACAAGATGCCAGAATTATGCCCAAATGATGTCAGAATTCCACCCAACTTTCTAAGTGACGCCAAAATTTCACTCGACCTCCAAGTGACGCCGGAATTTCGCCCGACCTAAGTGATGCTGGAATTCTGCCCGACCCCCAAGTGACGCCGGGGTTTCACCCGAACTCTAATTGACACTGGAGTTCTGACCTAATAACATCTAACGTCAGAGTTCTCCTCGGCCATCAACAGATGTCGGACTTCTACCCGACACCGGACCTCCACTCATCGTCAAGTTTCTACCAGACGTTGTTGACCTCATTTTTGTATGAGGTCACTAAAGCCCTTCCAAACTCCAGATTAATTTAAGATCCTAGGATCCACTCTAGACCTTAGGATTCTTTCCTAGAGCTAGACCTTAGAGCTTACTCTAGAGCCTAGGATTCCCTTAAATCCTAGATCTTAGAATCTCTCTAGATTCTAGGACAATTCCAGACTCAAATCAATCCCTACCATTGATCAATTCAAACCTCAAATCAATCTGAACTCCATTCAATTCAAATCCAAATTAATTCAAATTTCAAACATATCCAAACTTTGACTCAATCCACTTGATAATCCAAGTTTCAACCTAGACTTTGATCCCACCTTTAATCTAGCTTTGACCTTATCCATCCATTAACAATCACAACATGATTGTAAATGATTTGGATATTTCAATATTAATCATTCAAACCTGAAATTCATTCCAAATTCAGAAATCCAGACTCAAATCCTAAGTCTTAAGGACCTGCCCTAAAGACCCTTTTCAAATAATTTTCAAACATTTCAAAACCCAGTCAAATGGTCTCTTATTCAGGGTCTATCACTTGCAAAGTGATAAGACATGTCTCTAGAGGTTACCCTCCAACTTTGAGCTCATTCTGAGGTCTCTAACCCCAGAATCTGAATTAAAATCCAAAGGCTGTAAAACCTTCAAATATTTACAGCCTATGCCACTGAACCTAACTCCTTTGAGATCTTGACCTTGGAATCCTTATCCAAGCCTCCAATCACTTTCAGACTCTTGATTTTAACCCACTGAGCAGTAAACTGCTTTTTTCAGAACCATTTTTGGCCATAATTGACTAATGGGTCAAAATTGACCAAAATACCCCTTTGGGGCTCAAATAGGGATTTCAAACCAAATGAGCTCCAAAATGAATGCAACCACCTTTAAAAAGTTTCGAATGTCATTTCAAATATTTTGAACCTATTCCCAACCCTTGGGTCAACCTGGTTGACCAAGTCAACAGGTTTGACCCAAGAGGCCCTTTAAGGGTCCAAATAGGTGTTTTGACCCAAATGACTTCTCTAGGCCATCCAACCACTTCAATTGGTCTTGAAATATCATTTCAAACCTGTTGAGCCCAAACCCAGACCCTGGGTCAACCTGGTTGACCAAGTCAACCCAGGTTGACCAAACAGGCCCTTAGGGGCTCAAATAGGGATTTTGATCAATTTGACCTCCCCAGACCTAGGAACCACCCTCAATGGTCTTCAAATGCCTTTTCAAACTTGTCCAGCCCAGACTCACCCATTGGGTCAACCTAGTTGACCCAGTCAACATGGTTTGACCCAATGGACCCTTATGATTTCAAATGAACCATTTCAACCTGTTTAACCACGTCAATATCTTTAAACCCTTGAAATCATTCTATTCAAAGCCTTGAATATTTCTAAACCCATTTCGAGCTTAACCTAACTTGGTTTGACTGAGTCAACCCTCAATCCTTAGTCAAATTTATGGTGGCATTTGCTCCCATCTTTTCTAGCCTTGACTTTGACCTTTGACCCTTGATTGAGCCATTCCAAATATCCCTCTCCCTCCTCAAGTGCCACATCACCAACTTTGACCTGGTTGACTGGTCAAACCAAGTCAAAAAAGCCCTAAATCCTTCCTTGAATTGGTCAAACCTTCTATTTAACTTGAAGGAGTGTGAGATTAGGCTTGGAAGCTCTCCCATTGGCTGCTCCCACTTCCCTTCATTCCACCTCAGCCTTCCTTGACCTGTTGACTGGTCAACCTGGTCAAACTCAAGCCTAAACCTCTTCTAGAAAGCTTTATCACATGCTAAGCCCCTTTCCCTTGATTTAAGCTGCCTTAGGCTGACCTCTTAATATTTTAAAGCTCACTTGGAGCTCTCCTAACCAGGCTCAGGGCCTGGTTTAGCCTTAAATGACAATGGTCCCCCCCACTTGTCCTAAGTCCACCCAATGGAGGCAAGGCTTAGCCAGCCTTTGAGGCAGCCTTCTAGCTGTCCCAGGGACATGTGGCACCATCTAGGGAGCTCCTGCATCAATCCCAGCCATCCAATCCAGCCCAGGTCGTTTGAATAGGGAAAAAGCCAAGTTTTGAGCCCATTGAATCAAGGCAGCTTCTCTCACTAACCCCAGCCTCCCAGAACGAGTTCTCAATTCGTTTTGGATCTCCAGAGCCCTCTCTACCTCCCCACTACAAAATCCAAGTGGTTGCACGTCACCGGCGGCGAGTTCTCCGGCGAGCCCACCACCTAGACCGTCCCAGGCCTGTAGCAGTCGATCCAGGCGTGTTCGAGCTCGGGTTTGTGCTAGGGATCTTCACTTGGACAGTCTACAAGCTCATCCATCCAGAAATTTCAAAGATCTAACAGTATAATCCCTTAAAACCTTAGATATAGTTCACATTAGATAGATTTAAATAGCTTCATGTATTCAGTGCCTTAGATGAAACCAATCTTTCTCCATTTTTTCTGTTCATGCTTACTCTTTAAGTTTAAAATTTCAAGCGATTTGGTCCATCCGATCGAGAGAACGAGTCAAAAAACGTTTTCTAGGGCATCACTCACGGTTTTCGAGCCCTTCCGCGGTCTGATCCAACCGCGCGTTCGATCTATCATTTGATCAGCCGTCCGGCGACATCTGGGCCCTCGGATCAGAAACCGCAGAGTCGAATCCCACCGTCCGATCTCGTCCCGCTGAGATCAACCGCAGGATTCGATCTCATCCGTTGGATCAGACCCGCTGTGATCCAACGGCTGCCACGAGCCGCTGACGTGGTTAAGTGAAAACCGCGTGAATCGGCCCGCGGCCGACGCGTGTCCCCGCCGTCACGCGGTTTCAATCCCGCGAATCTGCGCGCGCCGCGTGTCTGACCGCCGCCGTTTAATTAGTGAAAATGTCTTTTTAATTTGTTTTAATTACAGAAACTTAAAAAAGTCATAGTAAATCAAATATAAGGTCAAAAAATGAGTATAATATATCAAATTTTTTAGAATTTTGTCTAGTTTATTTTAAAAATAAAATCAAACCATTTTAACTATTATTTTGCTGGTAATTTGAGAAATATAGAAAAGTATATTTTATTTTTAATTAATTATGTATAAATTATTTTTATCTGAAACTTAGCATGCATGTCTTTGAGTGCATGGCTGATCTCCAGGAAAATTTTCAACATTATTTGAATAGATTTTAATATTAATTGGAATTATTTGAATATCTTAATAATTTTTTTATATTTAACTAAATATTAAATATTTTGAAAATTAAAAAAAAAAAATCTTTTTTTATTATCAAACTTCTCTGGAGATCAGTGGGTCTTTCAACTCATCAAAATGTATTTTAATAATATTTTTAGTTATTTTATAATATATATTTATATATATATATATATCCATTTATATTTATATATTTTAAAATCTATTTTGAGGCTATATATATTTAGATCTTTAAATATTTAAGAGGTCACTTGAAATCTTAAATGTAGATTGAGCATATTTGAATAAAAATAAAGGGGATGATTATAATCATTTCTTGATTATTCACTAATTTTGTCTTAATTATGTTAATTAGCCCTTGCATGTTTAGGGATCACACACCACTTAGTCTTAGGCTCTCCTAGATTTAGGTGTTGAATGTGTTTATGTGATTCATGCATGTCTTGTGTATTGAGTATGAAGGTTAGTTCAAACATTGATTCAAGTCCATCAAATTAGTGACATAATTAAGGACAATAACTAAGGATTCATGTATAGAAAACTTAGAAAAATCTCAATAATTAGGATTCACTTCCCCTTCAGTTGAAACTTTGAACATTTGAACTTAGTGACACCCTCAGCCCCTAGAGAAATTTTCATTGATTTTTGAGGTCGTTAGGACCCCTAATTAATTTTCATAAGGTTCAACCCCTAATTAAGCCTTCAAACCTTAAAAAAATTGTAATAAATCCAATTTAAATCCAAAAAACACATATAAACCCTCAAACTGACCAAAATCAAGCCCTTAATCTATGATAATTAAAAGCCCCTTAATTTGACAGCAATTTAAACCTTAATCTAATTTAGGTGAAAATAAATATTTAATTAAAATAATTAATTAATTATTATTAAAATTCCAAAAATTTCCCAAACACTTGGGAATCTCTCCTTAGGTCATTTCTGACCTTTGGAGTTGATTTCAAAGAGTTTGGGATTCATTTGGAGGAAAATCACAAAAGAGGCCTTCTAATTTAGATATTTCAAAAATTCATTAAAATGCTAAAACTTCCATAATTCATAACTAATTCCAGAAAAATCCAAATCACCCAAACTCACTTGCATTCAACCCCTAATAAGGTCTAATATTTACTAAAAATATTGGATTTCAGAAAATTGTAATATTTCAAAAGTCAACAAATTGGTCAAACCATAGTTCAAAACTAGTTCAAAACTTCAAACCTTCGTAATAAAATGTAGAAAAATCTGATTTCAACGTACTTACCTTCTAACTGATCGTAGTAAGGTCTAACATTCCAGAATTTGAGCTTAATTAAAAATTCAACTTTTTAACCCTTTAATTAAGTGATTAAAATATTCAAAATTCTTAAAAAAACTCATAATCATTCTAAAACTCAGAAAATATTGGCTTAATGTCTAAAACACTTAACAAATCCTTTAAAACACAACAACCACCCTAAAGATGAAGTTTATTGGCTGGACTACTCCGGGCTGCGGGGCTAAGTGTCCTAAGAAGGCTGGTTTCTCGAGCCTGGTGGCACAACGCCACGAATGGATTCTAAGGGGTGTTAAATCTTAAAATAGATTAATTTTTAATTTTTTAACTTTTTAAAAATCTCTAATTCAATTACATTAATTTGGTTTATCGGCTGGACTACTCCGGGCTGCGGGGCTAAGTGTCCTAAGGAGGCTGGTTCCTCGAGCCTGGTGGCACAACGCCACGAATCAATTAATGGCAAACTTAAATTAATCAACTTTTAAAAATCAGTAACTAACTCATTTTTGTATTAATCCACTCTTTTAATTCCAACCAATTTAAATAACTTAATCAACTCCGATTGCTACTGGGTAACCCAGGCCTACGAGGCTATTAGCTTAGCCTCAAGGAAGGTGAAATAAACTTCACGGCCTCGGTGTGAAACAAAGGTAGCAGACAATTAATTTCTAAAATATATTTAATAAAAATTCTTAATTCATTAATACTTAAATTTTAATTTAAATCCCCTTCTAAGCCTTAACAAATCCAAACTTTTAGGCAACTTCAATTAATAACCTATTTTAGGAACTATCCCAGCCACACGACCTTTCTCACACACTTTAGATGATGTGCTAGGACAACCAACTCTAGATCTAGGTTAGGCCGGTGTTTACTTTACTGCTGTGTGCCGGATTTTTCGTAGTTTTTACTGCATGTTGTGGATGAAATTGCTTTGCTGTGTCTGCTTACTTTTTCTGTACTCTGTGGATGGATTGATGTGTTTGGCGACTAGATTACCCTTAGGTTAGGTACGATCTGGATGTTGACGTACTTTTCTGCAGGTGGCCACGCTCATGCAGGGCAATATAAAAAGGGGGCAAATCAAAAAAATGCATAAATATTATAAACTCTTTGCACAGGTGCTTCAGCTGCTAAAGCCCCCAAATCATAAAAAGAGCGTGGCCAGTGTGTTTACTTTCTTTTCTGCTCATATACAACTGCTTGGGAATAACTACTTTTTATACATTAATTGCTTAGGATAACCCTGCATGTGTGTCTAGATTTTTATTTTGATATCAATGTAATTTGTGTAAGTGTCAAGTGTTGTCAAAGTTGATTTTGAGTTGGGATACATAGATCCAAAGCTTGGATTCCAAAGAGGAAAGGATAATTCTTTAGGGAACACTCCTTTTCCATTTGGAAATCCTAATTTGGATCATAACTCTTCCTTACCCAAAGAGGAAAGAATGGCCTTCCCATTAAAGGAAGTGCCCTCTTATCCATTTGGGTAATCCACTATGAAGATTCCAAGAAGATTGAAGAAAAGGAGTCCAAAGAAGAATGAGATTGAAGATTTGAAGATCTGAAGATTGAGAGTATCCCACTCAAAATAACTTGCGTCATTACTAGGTTTAGAATCCGGGTTGTTGTCAGTGGTGCCCGGCCACTTTACTTTCTGTAATATTCTGGTTTGTAATAAGCAAGGCAATTCTGCCTATGGATATTTATTAATTAATTTATATTTGATGTGATGATTTGATTGCCTTTAGGATTACTTGCTTTTATTAGTTTTTTTTGGCGATTGCATGCCGCTCTTTGTTTTCGCCTGGATACGTGAGGCTCGTGAGGGTGTGAAAGTTTTCTACTCATAATTTTAAAGGTCTAAAATTTTAGTGAGTCTAAATAACAATAGAATGATAACGAATCTAGGGAATTAGCCGGGGATCGACCTCGGGGTCGCATGCATATTTCTGCATCACTCTCTCCTTGCTTTAGACCCTTCCCCGCCTGCGGGTAGAGTCCGGATAGTTTGACCTATGAGGACGAGGTGCCGGACCTGGGGAAGTCCAGTCTTCTAAAAAAAAATTATTTTATAAGCCTGTTTTTAAAATTTCAAGCATACTTGATTTGGAAATTGTCAACTAGCATGCATTGCATTAGGTACAAATTAAAAGAGTCAAAATTTTAATTTCATAGTCCTTAGCATTTTGCACCCAACATAAGTCAAAGGGGCCAATTAGGAGAATCTCTAGATGTCGGCCCCAACTCTCCAAAACTTTAAATATAACGTCCCTACCACTCTTTCATAAAAGACCGGATTCATCTCTTTTAAATCGATTAGGTGGTTAGCTGGCTCCCCAATCCAGGCCGGGGTAAGTCCAGACCTTGCACTGCATTAGTTAGGATCGGACGACTGTGGTCCAGTGTCCAAAATAGATTTAGGATCCGGGGCAGATCATTGATTATAAGACCCCAAACTTCGGGAATCTAATCCCAAATTTCTAATAAAATGCTCAACTCTAATTAAATATCATTTCAATCCAAAACATAAAGCCCAACACTTAGATTAAGTTGGGACACTTCCAGATGGTTCTGGAATCTCAAGGGGTCCCCTACCTCTCCTCCTTTAACTCCGTTAATAACTGCTCAATTTTGATCCATTCCCTTTTGATTTTTCAATAACTCTATTCATACTTTGATATCACTCCTAGAAACTCTAACAAAATTCTGCCACCATTTTAATCGGGAGTTTTCGTAGGAGATTTTTGTCTCCCTACGATGTAATTAACTACGAGGGCTTGCGCTCGTAGGAGATTTGGAACCACGAACACCTGATTTTAAAAAAAAAAATTAATTTCCAAAATTTTATTAGATTTCCTTGGAAAAAATTAAGTAATGATCGTCATAGTTGCATTAGAAGGATTATCGTAGAATGGTCTCATTTCCCCTTAGGGAGATACACCATTCTTCGATAAGGCTTTGGATGTGAATGCGACGATCATGTTTCTTGAATGTTGTAATTGAGTACTTGGTTGAACTATACTTTGTCCCCTTGGGGCCATATAAAGTTCTCCTTAGAACCCGACCATAACATTCAAGACGAGTTTACATAATCTAAGTCTGAACACCGCTATGAAAGTTTATTTTCGTCCTTCGGGGTGGTATACTCTTTCTAACGAGTTGATTCGACCTTAGAATTAGAACTCAACCTTAATCTTAAAATTCCCAAAGAAAACTAATAGTTTTCAAAACCAGTTTTCAAAATTCCACCAACAAAAAATGGCACGCCCGGTGGGACCAAATTTCTCTTCCCATCTTTAATAGTGGCAGAATTTCGTTTCATCAGTAGTTTCAACTATCATTTCTTCCGTTGGTCCCTTTGCCCATTTCTTCCTTGGGTGAGTGTGGCCAACATCTAAAATAATAATAACAAAATATTAAAAGAGAGGTTCCACCTCCAAATTTGGCTTTATCTAGATTTTTGTTCTGATTTTGACCTTCTGCCCCAGCATAGCCTGTGAGGCGACAGTGTCAAATCAGATCTCTGGATACCCTTTTCAATCTTATGGATTTATGGTCGATAAATTTCTCATTCAACATATAAATCCTTAAAATTGAATAGAATTCAAAATTTTTGATTTCATTCCAAACTACTTTAGTTTTAACCCCCTCACTTCCCCTTTGACTTCTAAGGGTGGGGAGGGTTAAGCTATTCCTTTTACTTGGGTTTTCTCACAATTTCATAAGTCTTTGGGCAAGGGGAAACTCTGTCCGTTGTGTTTTGGAACCTGTAAGAAAACCCCTTTCAAATCCTTAAAATTTCTTCAAAATTTTCTTAAAACTTTAAGTTGTCATATGTTACCCCATACGATCTCCTTGTGGGCTAACATATGTCGAATGTTTTTTAGAAAGCTTTCTGGGCATGTGCTTAGTCTCTTCACCCTTTTGACATGTGTTAAGCAATACCCTTCGCTGCTCGACACATGTTTTGGGGGGGTTGAGATTTTCTTACAAGCCTCAATTTTCAAAAAAAAAAAATAATATATTTTTCACCACTCTTTTAAAGTAAATCTAATTTCAATCCTTTCTTTAACTTTCAGAAAATCCCAAATGGCTGGCCAATTGATTTTCTCCTTTGACCGAGAGTTGTCCTCGACTGTTAATGACCAAGGGAGCACTGTTATTTTTGGAATGGGATTTAGTACTCTAGAGCTCTCTATGGTTGGCACCAGATTGTTAGTTTGGATACCAGTAAGGAAATTCCCCCAGTGGTTGAGTTGATTGTGGGATCTGCACCCACCTTGCTAGTAGTCAGTGATGATCAGAAACAGTCTGAACCAGTTGTTGAGCCTCCCACTGAAATTAAGTCTGTTTTTGAAGAGGGGTCTAGTTCTGGACTTAGATTTGCCACTAAGAATCAGAAGAAGAACTATTTGAGGAGACTTAGAAAGAAAATCTCTAAGGCTAAGAGAGTTCTACCCTTTAAGACCTTAGCTCAAGTAGAACCTGAGGCTGTTGAGGAGCTACATATTCCTGCTTCCTCTCCCCTCCTAAAGGGGAGTCGCTTTTACCCCCTGGCTTCAGCTCAAGGGGAGGAGAGGATAGCTAGGATAGCCCGTTCTCCACCATGCCCGGTCGACTACTCGACTAAGAAAACTCAGAAAGAAAAACATCTCCAGAAGACAAGGACTTTGAGAAATATAATTCATACCTGCGCTGCACAGTCTGGACAGACTAAAGAGGAATATGTTAAACAATTGAAGGGAGTGATCTCACATCGCTTCCAAAAAGAAGTGTTGAAGGAAGAAGCGTCTGAAGCAAAGAATTTAACCCCACAATTCGTCAGAAAGAATAAGAAGTATGTTAGACAGCCCGCTACTTCAGTACTGGTTGATGGATATCACTGGGTGCTACGCCCTCCGTCCTCTCAAACAGAGGGTATTAGGTTGACTGGGTCCGAGAGAGGCCACCATTCTACTGGTAGACCCCCGGTACCCCCACATAAACCTGTAAGATTGGCCTTAGTAATCGTTAGACCAAAGGGGGTTGAAGTTCAAAAGTCTATGGACCTTAAAGGAAAAAGACCTAAATCTCCTGAAAAGAGATATGTGCCAAAGAGAACTAAGTTGGAGAATCTGCCACCACCTCCTAGAATTTCTAAGTTCATTCTACAGCTCCAACGGGTTTCATCCAACCCTACTCCGAGTTCAGTTGAATTGATGGATGTCCAGACTAGTACTCCAGTTGTTACAATTGACAGTCCTACCACAGCCAGTCTAACTCCGGATCCAATAGTCACCATCCCTTCTACCCCAGCTGATGATCCCCAAAGTCCGAGTGTCATTCCTAGGCCCCTTAGTCAGGTGTCTGAGGACCTTACCTTACCAGATGTGGGAACTATCACTTTACAAGCTCCTGCTTCTCTTGAGGAATATTTTCCTCTCCCTGTAGAGGATGCCACTCTTCTGACTACCAGCTCTGGGATAGTCGAAGAGGAGAGAATTGACCAGGATCTAGAAATGGAAGATGAACCGGATACAAAGTCTCAACCAGATCCTAATCCAAAACTCACAGAAATCATTGCTCTCATGGATTCTGAAGAATTATTTGATATGGCTGAGTATAAAGGATACTTACCCCTTGATCCTAAGTCAATTGGGGATAGACCGGTCGAGGAGGTAGTTCAAGAAATAAGAAACATCTTGTTGAACAAAGAAGGAATGGCTTCTTTTGACCCTGATATGGATGATCTCCTTGGAGATGAAGATGATTATGTTGGTGGCATTCATGTGGTCGAAACTAGAGGGTCTAATAAAGAAGCTGAGCCCAGCAAAACGCCGATTTGCTAAAGATGGTGATCCACATACTATTGAGTCAGATTCAGATGAGTCTGTGAAAGACAGAGATGAAGAACACATAAAAAACTTGGAGACTCAGCTCGCTAGCATGATGTCACAAGTTAGAGAAATGCAAGAGAAGTTGGACAAATCACAACAAGAGTCTTTTATGATCCACCAGTCAGCTCGAGAGCTCATAGAAAAGGCCAAAAGGGCAGAATTTAATTCCAGACCTCTCGACTCACCACCTGTGACCCTCCCTCGTCCAGTAGAAGCACCTCCAGTTCACCCTGCAGTTTCCACCATTCCTCCGATCCTACCTCAGAAGGATATTAAGCAGTTAATTGAGGACCAGGTAAGGGAGGCCTTAGCTCTTTCTCAAGGAACCGTGTCTATTTCAAAGGGTAGACCCTACCCCGAGGAATATGACTTAGTTCCTTACCCAAAGGGCTTTGTGCCACCAACTTTTAAAGTTTTCACTGAAATTGAAAATCCGAGACAGCATCTGGCCCACTTCCGAGCAAGCTGTTGCAATGCAGGAGGGTCAGATGCTCTACTATTTCGCCAATTTGTAAGTAGTCTATCCGACATTGCTTTTGAATGGTACGCCGATCTGCCCAACGGTTCAGTAAGAACCTTTACCGACCTAGAAAATCTCTTTCTTAAGAGATTTTCTGGAGCGCAACAACGCACCACCGTGGGCGATCTCGTGGTTGAAAAGCAAAAACCGGGAGAGTCTCTGGTTGAGTACATCTTGAGGTGGCGAAACCTCTCGATGAAGTGTGAACCCCAGTTGCAAGAGCAACATGCTGTGGAGATTCTTTTGAAGAATATCCACAGCCTTGTTACTTTTCTCCTGAAGGGTTTCACTATTAAAACTTTTGAAAAACTTCTTAATAAGGCTAGCAATTTGCAGGAAGAGGCTCCTAGTAGTCTGAAGAAAAGAAGGGTCCAAAATTGGTGAAAACATTTGAAAAGAAAGTTGTGATCTCAGCAGTAGATAAAGGAAAGAGGTCAGTGATTAGTCAGCCTAGCACTCCACTTCCACCACAGCCGCCTCAGAAGCAGCCCTTTCAGATAGTTCCTCAATATACTAGAGATCCCGCCTTCATCCCTTTTAGAGAGAGATTGGCAAAGCCTTATCCATTTAAAAGGGAGTCAGTTAAGAAGATCTTCAGGAGTTTGTTAAAGAAACCAGATTTTCAGTTGCCAGAGGCCAGGAGGCCTGAGGATGAGAGCAAGAAAGATGATCCCAAGTATTGCCTGTATCACAGGATGCTTAGTCACCCTCTTGAGGACTGTGTTGTGTTCAAAGATTGGCTTGAGAGGAACTACACCCAAGGTAATATCATAATACCTAAGGAATACTTGGTCGATCCAGAAAAGGCTTCAATTAAAACCATTTTAGGTAATCCTCTTAACTCTTCTTGTCTTGTTGAAGATGGTTGGGACATTGCTTTGTCCCGAACACTTAAAAAGTCGATTAACAAGTCTTTTCGTCTTTCTCAACAGCTGACTACGATAGCCCAGGCCCCGGTGTGGAAGGTTGACCTGGACGCTTCGCAGAAGGATGTTGAGCCACTTCCCTCTCCAGTAGTCTTAGGAACTACTGAGAAAAATATAAAAGAAGAGAAATTTGATTTTGTAGAGAGGAAGTGTGTAGATGAGAGATGTATTAGAATGGCGGATGGCGGTGTTAAAACCCTTTCCCCTCTTTTATTATCTGACTTTTACTTTGCCCCATCAAAGACGAATGGTCAAAAGATGAATAAAAAACATCATTCTACTTCTATCTTAATGATTAACCATGAATCTCAAATGCAAATTGATAACTCTCCTGTTCCGAATCAAACTCCTAATGAAATAAATATTGAGGTTAATCAAACCGACCTCCCCGAATCGACTATTCAAGAAGATGTCGAATGTGAAGCCTTATCAGAAAGTGATTTCCCCCAATGTGATTTTCAGGGAAGTCCTATCGAGATAGAGTTTTCAGATTCTGACTCTCTTTCGGGAAACGACGATTTCAATGCCTACAGTGAGTGTAGACACTGCTCTAGTTTGTCCGCCCGAAGACGTCGAGCAAGTGCAACTCCGTGGCGGTAAAGTCTTACCTCCTAGGTTTCCCCCTCAAGACAAAGGCAAGCAATCCCCATTCGAAAATCTAAATCCAGATTCCCCTCAGCAACCAGAATTTCCTTTAATTCCTCCGGGTTTCGAGTCTGTCGTTCCTAAGGTTGATTACAATGTTCTAGCCCACCTTAGGAAGTTGCCAGCAAAATTAAGTATTTACGACGCCCTCCTTCTCTCCAAAGAAATAAGGGAGTCTCTAATTAAAGCACTTCTCGATCCTGAGATTTGCTTAACACAGTTGGCTGCAACTTCAGAAGGTGAGGCTCTCTACTTCAAAGAGGTCCCCGGGGTTACCTTTTCAGACAAAGATTTACTCTTGGGAACTGCTGACCACAATCGTCCCCTCTACATTACTGTAGATGTGGGAAACTTCAAGTTATCAAGAGTCCTTGTTGATCCGGGTGCATCGGTCAACGTGATGAACATAAAGACTCTTACTTATCTAAGAGTTGATACTAGCAATCTTTCAACCGACAGGTTGGTGCTTCGTGGGTTCAACGAGAAGGGCGAGAGAGCTTTAGGTTCAATCACTTTACTCATAGAAATAGGAGGGTTAAAAACTGAAGCTAAATTTCATATCATTGATTCGACTACGTCCTTTAACGCACTTCTAGGTAGACCTTGGATTCACGAATATAGAATGGTTCCATCTACCCTGCACCAATGCGTTAAGTATCAACGAGACGACATTGAACATGTGATTAAGGGTGATTTGCAACCATTCTCGATTCAAGAAATTGGGATCTACGAAGATGCTGCATATTTCATACCAAAAGAGTCCTTGTCCCATTCTAAATCGGAGATCAAAATTGAGGAGAAAATGGTTGGACAAAAATTCGACCAAAAGAAGGAAAAAGATAAAAATATCAATCAAGAAATGATACAATCGAGTAGTGAAGACGACTCTGATATCATTGTCCTTAGGCCTCCAAGCACATTACCTCAAAGAGGTGAGAGGATGGCTTTAAGGGCATGAGGTCGAGGCCGTGCTTCATTAGATTGGAGAGCAGCACATGTGTATATTGATTTGGAATTAGATTGATGGTGAACTAGAAAGTCAAGGTACTGCCCTCTCTCTCGATTATCAGAACATTAATGCTCCTCCAAAATTTTATCTCACCTTAGACCAGGACAGTGACCCTGAGGTAGATATTTCAAAAGTTAAAAGTGACAAGCCTGAATTAACAATGTATAAAAAGCTCACTAGAAGGATTGAGCCCTTTCTCTGACCCCACTGTCGGCAGGCAGGGATTGTAGGGTTGGAAGTCAAAGTGGCCCCCAACTTGGATGGTGAAGTTAAGAAAGTCCAGAAATTCTTTCCTGGCTCCTCCTCCGCAAGGGACGAAGGTGATGTAACCCTTGAGGAGGCAGATTTTAATGAATTAATGGAATTACCTTTCGGCTACTTCCCTGTTTGTGTGAAAAATACTTTTTCTAAAGGTTCTATACCATACCGATGGACTAAGGGTCAAGCTAGATACCACGAGAATATTTGGCGAACAAAAATAAATAAAAATCCAACAAGTGGTATTGGTTTTGGAATAATTAGTTCATTCGATGATGATGAGTATTGCCTAATGATAACTTACCACCTCGATTCTCCAAATGTCCCTACAGATCCTCCTTGTCCTCTAGATGGACTCTGTTTGGAGACTTTAGATGATCCCGATGATCTTCAAGTTCGGGATGCACCCCCTGAATTTGAAGAGGAAATTAAGTCGACAGTCGAGAGTTGAGAGAAATTAACCTGGGAAACGATGATGATGACCCCCCGTCCGATTTTCATAAGTACTTTGTTGAGCGAGGGTGAAACCCAAGACTTAATCCAGTTGTTATTCGAGTTCAGGGATTGCTTTGCCTGGACATACGACGAAATGCCAGCTTTGGCTGCTGAGGTAGCAGTTCACAAACTTGGGGTTCGGCATGATGCCATTCCTGTTAAACAAGCTCCTCGACGCATGAGCTTAGAGATTGAGCAACAAGTCGTTTCTGAAGTTAAGAAATTGGCAGAAGCCGGATTTCATTCGAGAGGAGCAAATCCCTTCTGGGTGGCCAGCGTCGTGCCGTTCTAAGAAAACTGGTCAAATTCAGATTTGTGTCGACTATAGGGATCTGAATAAGACATGTCCTAAAGATGAGTTCCCTCTACCAATACCAGAACTCATGGTGGACATTTGCCTCCTCACATGCTATTTTCTCATTCATGGATGGCTCTCGGGTTATAACCAAATCAAGATGGCCCCTGAAGATGAGAAAATACGGCGTTCAGAACCCCTATGGAATCTTTTGTTATAAGGTAATGTCATTCGGCTTAAAGAATGCCGGAGCAACCTACCAACGGGCAAGACCCGTATATTTGACGACTTAATTCATAATCAAGTTGAATGCATATTGATGTTTTTAGTTGTCAAGAGTAAGGTTAAAGAGGCTCACCTCTATGACTTAAGAGTTGTTTTCGAACGGTTGCGTTGCTACGATTTGAAAATGAACCCCTTGAAGTGCGCCTTCGCG
>CM028351.1:14216873-14358018 GCA_016618105.1 Dendrobium huoshanense
TTATTTTGTAAAGATGTCTGCATGCTAATTTTCAGTAGCTACATGATGTAGATCTATGTCTCCTTGGTTATATGGTCTCTAATGAAATGGTGCCTTATATTATGTGTTTGGTCTTATAGTATTGGATTGGATTCTTTGAAAATGCAGATGGTACTAATATTATCCCATAGGTTGGAATGATGGCTATAATTAGTCCTAAATTTAGAATTTATTACTGTAACCAATGGATTTGTGCCACATAACTTCCTAAGGCTATATATTCAGCTTCTGTGTAATAGACATGGCTATTGAGTTCTATTTTCTACTATACTAGGAGACTAAAGATTGTAGTATTAATTGGTAGGTTCCATAAGTACTTTTCCTATCAACCCTACATCTAGCAAAGTTTGAATCGAATATCCTATAATTTCAAAGAAGTGTTGTGCCTAGGAATACATATTCCCATATTTTTAGTTTTAAGAGATATTCTAGGATTCTCTTAACAACAGTCAAATTGGATTCTTTTGGATCAGTATAAAATCTAGCATAGAGATAAACACTGAATATAATATTATATTTGTGAGTAGTCAAGCAAAGAAGTAATTCAATTATTCTCTTATATTTCTTTTGATCAATTGATTTTCCACTTGAGTCCTTATCCAGCTGAACTATAGAGCTCATGGGAGTGTTAATTGCATTTGCTTTATTCATTTTATATTTCTTAAGGATGTCCTTAATGTATTTTGATTGACTAAGGAAAATTTCATTATCCTGCTACCTTAAACTAAATCCAATAAAATAGTTCAATTCTCCATCATACTCATATCAAACTCCTTACTCATTATCTAAGAAAACTCATCACATAGCTTTTTATTAGATGATCCAAACAAAACATCATCAACATAAATATAGACAATGAGTATTTCTTCTCCTACCTTTTTGAAAAATAAGGTGGTGTCTAGGCTCATCTTGGTAAAGGTTCAATTTAGTAGAAATATGCTTAGCCTTTCATACCATACTCTAGGTGTTTGTTTAAGTTCATATAATGTCTTTTTTAATTTTAACACATAATTGGGAAATTATGAATTTTTAAAATCGAGGGGTTGTTTAAAATACACATCTTCTTTTAATACCTCCTTTAGAAAGACACTCTTAACATTCATTTAATACAATTTGAATCCCTTAAAGCATGCAAATGCTAGTAGCCCCCTTATTTCTTAAAGCCCAGCTACAAGGGAAAAAGTCTCTTCAATGTCAATCCCTTCTATCTAGTTGTACACCTTAGCTACTAGTCTTGGTTTATTTCTAACCACTATACTAGAATCTTTCATTTTATTTTTGAGAATCCATTTTGTTCCAACAATACTCTTATCATTTGGTCTTTCAACTAGCTCCCAAATATTATTTTTTAGCAAATTAGTTCAATTCTTCTTGCATGACTAGGATCCATAATTTATTAGATAGTGTTTGATTTATCTTTGTGGGTTCAATCATTGAGATAAAGGAAGAGTGATTACTTTTTTTTAAGTCCATGCCTAATTCTAGCACCTTTAGATGGGTCTTCTAAGATCAATTTTATAGGATGACTTGAAGAATATCTCCAATTTCTAGACAATAAATTTTTATATTCTACCCTTTCTTCCAAATTTGTAGATTCTACTCCTTGGGTTATTTCAACTACTTCTTCTTTTTTTTTTCTATCCTAGACCATCCATAATTATCAGATTTACCAAATACGACATAAGTGATCTCCTCTACCACCAGTGTCCTTTTATTAAAACCTCTAAAGGATTTTTGAACATTTGAACATCTTAAAAAAACACCTTCATCAGATTTGGGGCTAAACTTTCCTAGGAGAGATTATCCATTATTTAGAATGAACACTTTACATTCAAATATATGAAGGTGAGAAAGGTTGGGGGTCCTACCTTTAAATAATTCATAGGGTCTCTTATTTAACTTGGATCTAATATTAATCCTATTTAGAACATATCATGCTATATTTATCACTTCTGCCGAGAAGTATTTATGATATGAGTATTCAGATAATATGGCTATAGTAGTTTCTAATAGGGTCATGTTCTTTCTTTCATCTATCTCATTCTGTTGAGGGGTTTTAGGAGTAAAAAAATAGTGATCTATCCTTTACTCCTTACATTAAGATTAAAATTTTTTATTTTTAAATTCTCTACCAAGATCATTATAAATGATCAAAATTTCATAGACTAACTTTCATTGAATCCAAGTGGAGAATGTCTTAAACTCCTCAAATGATTCACTTTTATGAGAAAAGAATCTAACACAAGTAAACCTTGAGTAATTATCAACAATCACATACCTAAAAACTTTCTCTCATAAGCTTGAAGTTCTAATGGGTCTAAAGAGATACATGTGAAGGAATTCTAAAGATTCATTAGTGTTAATATCCTTAAATGAGTGGAAGGAGGATTTGACTTAATTTTAAAACTAGCAGGCATCACATAGGTGATTCTTAGTGAATTCTAATTTGGGTATGCCTTTCACTAAGTTTTTGGATGGTTTTCTAAGTTTTTTCATACATGCATGACACAGTCTCCTATGTTATAATCATAATTCATCAGTAATAATTTATTAGGCAAAGAGAAGTAGCATAATCAATTCAATTGATATCAAGTATGTCAACATTGTTAATTCTTTTTTCCTTACAAAATTGTATTTCCATTTAAACTAATTATGAATCTAGTAGATAAAAAGTTTATGTTGAAGCCTTTATCATAAAGTTGGCTAATGCTGAGCAAATTATGTTTTTAGCCATCTATTAGTAATTTGAGTTTGCAATTGTACATGATCCAATCACCTTCCTAATGGTGTTATCTCCAAGTATTATCTTGCCCCTTGTCTGGCCTCCATCATGATAAATTGCTTTATATTTAAAGTCATGTTCCTTGAATATCTGCTTTCCATGTACCACAAGCTCTCATAGGGGCTCTTATGAGAGAAGCCTTAAAAAATCATCAATGGTTTGGGTTGCACCTTATGGATTGAAAGATGATATGTTTGCATGCTATGTTGTGGTTCATGCAATCTTGACCTCCACACTAAATATGTTCTACAGTGGATAGTTCAAGTGTGGGAGGTATGTCCATGCCACAAGAAAAACCTCTAACTCCTGAAAATAGATTTACAAGTCTATTTGGGTTATGGTGTCCCTTCCAAGGTTTAAATGTTGTATGATGTAATTATATTTTTTATCTCTCTAAGCAATTAATTTTTCTTGAAGAATTTTATTTTCACTTTCAAAGATTAAATTATCAACTTTTAATGCATGCTTTATATTATCAGCTTCATTTAAATATGTTTTTATTTCCTTAAATGAATCTTCTAATTAAATATGAGATGCTTTCAAGGAATCATGCTCAGTACTTATGTTGAGATGCTTTTATTTAATGCATCAAATTCATCAAGCAAGACCATATGATTATTATCCAATGTAGAGTGGTATTTTCTAAGGCATTTGTGTTCTTTTTGTAGAGTTAAAAAACATAATTAAGACATTCATATATTTTCTTTAATTTCATATATACATTATGAAATTTTCCAAAAACTTTAAATAGTTTAGCATAGGAAAGCTCACATACCTCCTATATGTCATTAAGCACAGGTTGGTTATCTTCTCTTCAACTTCTATCTTAGATGAGTTTGAAGCGGAGTCTGCCTAAAAAGGCTTTTGAGTCTATTGCTCATCCTTTTTTAATTCGGCTTTTTATTCACCATTTTACTTGATTGGGTGAGCTTTTAACATTTGAGAAATTAGTCTTCATATGCCTTAGCTTCTTGCATTCAAAATAGATGATATCAAAAAAAGTTTTGAATTTTTTTGATATTTACCTTTATTTCTTTACTAACAACGTCTTCACTTTTTCTTTAAAAAGCTTTTGAATTATCTTGTCATCAACATAATGTAATCATCACCTTCATATAAAGAATTTTCACTTTTAGAATCATTAGCCTTTAAAGTAACTATTTTCTCTTTTCTTTTCTCACTTGCATCAATTTTTCTTTGACTCACTTATTGCTCGTAAGCAATGAGTAAATGAAGCAAGTTATCAATAAAATAAACATCCAGATCCTTGGATTCAATAATAGTAGTCATTTTAGCATCATACGAACTAGGTAAACAACATAAATTTTATTGACCTTTTCAAAATTGTTAAGTTCTCTACCTAATGCATGCAGGGAAGTGATAATTTTGATGAACTTAGTATACATTTCAAAAATAGACTCAATAGGTTTCATACGAAATAGTTTATAATCATGGAGTAGAATATTTAACCTAGATTATTTTACTTTATTTGTTCCTTCATAGGTTATGCAGAGTTTATCTCATATTTCTTTTCTAGTTGTGCAAGTAGATACACTCATGTAATCTTTAGATTTTAATGCATAGAAAAAATAGTTTAAAAATTTTACTTTAGTTGGGCTAAATCTCTATCATCTTCACTCCATTCAGAATAAGGTATTTCGATTTTAATGTAATTTATAATATATGAAGGTCCAGAGTATCCTTCCTAAACTAACATCCGCCTGCAATAATTAATAGATCGCAAGAACGTAAGCATGAAAAATTTCTAAAAAAACATATTGTCAAATAAAGATGGTCGTGTGATTTAATAACCTTCCACAGTATTACAATTACCAAAATTAGCCATGATTTATTTTTCAAAAGTTTTCTAAAACTTAATTTTTAAATCCTACTCTAATACTGCTTGAAATTTCATGTAGGCTATTAAATCTAAAGGAACCAACTCGAGGCTAACCAAGAGGGGGGTGAATAGGTTATTTAAAAATTAAAAAAAAAAAAAAACACTTTAATCCCCTTATCAAGGAAGCAAATTAAAATTATGATAACAGAAATTCAAAGTTTGTCAACCACACAACAAATCATAGAAAAATAAAAGTACGGAATAATAAAAATAAATCACATAATAATTTATAGTGGTTTAGTCCAACCTAACCTATGTTCATTCTTGAAAACCTTCTTTCCAAGTATTGCATTAAAAGTAGTGTATCTCATTTGGCTCCCACAGTAATGCGGAGAAGTCCTTATAGAATAGTTTTCACCAACCCTGTAAAGATAGAGAACCTAGAATCATTTTTCACCCACTTGGTGATAATAGAGAAACTAGAGTCCTTCTTTATGTTGAAACTTGTTCAATATGAATTAGGTTGTTAGACCTAAGCTTATGTCATAGCAGCTAATCAAGAGGGGGGGTGAATTGGTAATTAAAAAATTATCCCTCTTCTTGAAATTTTTTAAATCGAAAATAACTTTACTGATTTTTTTTTTTAGAAAACATTTTTCAATTACAAATTAAAAAGTTAAAAAAAAAAGCTGTGAAAATAAAAAAATATAAGATTTATAGTGGTTCGGTCAAACACGACCTACATCCACTGCCCGGAGGCACCCTCCGAGTATTGCACTAATACCACTAGTGACTCTCTTTTTGCATCCACAACAAGGCAGATAAGCCTTTACAAAACACGCTTCCACCACTACCCGGTGCGGCAGAGAACCGATGTCCTTTTACACTCTCCCAGTGTTGGTAGAGAACTGTCGTCCTTTTACACTCTTATAGTGTTGGCAGAGAACCGTCATCCTTCTACACTCTCCTAGTGTTGGCAGAGAACCGTCTGTCCTTTCACACTCTCCAAGTGTGGGCAAAAAACACTTCGTCCTTCTACACTCTCCAAGTGTAGACAGAGAATCCTTCGTCCTTTCACACCCTCCAAGTGTAGGTAGAGAACCCCTCGGCTGTTCACACTCTCCAAGTGTCGGCAGAGAACCAGATCTCCTTGACAGATCTTCTAACAAAAAATTTAGAAGGACGCGAGAAAAGAGTGAAGTAATCATAAATCACAATTGGAGATTCTTAACTTTTAGTACCAAGTAAATCCTTCATGCTCTAGTAGTAAGAATCCTCCTTCAAACACTCTCTCACACTCTCTCCTTCACTCTCCCTTTCAGTTAACACGAAGATTAGTAGGCAAAAAGATTACAAGATAATTTTAAGTGGACTTTATATAGGAAAGACACGAAAAACCATCCAAAAATTGCTGACTTTCAAGTCTGTACATAGTAGATCGTCTCTTACGATCGTTAGATCATCCTGGACAAATAGTGTTAAAACAGTTGCATACGAACCCAATGTATATTGGTACGAACTGACTTCGTATCCGATCTTCATCCCGTACAAAATATGCTCATCCTGGGATGAACATTTATATCAAGAGTTCATTCTGACAAAACTACAGGACAGTTCCTAACTTTCATGGAACAGAGGACTTTGTCCTGGGACGAACGTGAATGTTCATCTTGATGAATAGTTCAAGTCATGTGTCTAGAGAACTTCTTCTAGAGACGACCAGGATGAATCTTCTCGACGCTCAGTAGAACTCAAGTGTCTAGAGGAATTCATCCGGGGACGAACCGGATGGATCATCTGGATGATTAGTGAAACTCAAGTGTCCAGAGGAATTCGTCCTGGGATGAACCTGATGGATCGTTTAGACGATTAGTACAACTCAAGTATCCAGAGGACTTCGTCCTTGAACGAATGGTACACTTCATCTGGACGAATAGTTCAAAGTGAGAATCAAGAGAGCATCATCTAGGGATGAATATAGAAATTTGTCTGGACGATCAGGATTTAAAAAAAAATTCTCACTTCCTGTTCGTTCCATTGCTCTTTCGAGGGGATAACAGACCTAATCATCCCGTATGAACTTGGTTCATCCCGTACGATCAGTATAATTTCTTAAAGATCTTCCTAAGTGTGTGTGTGTTAAGCTACTCAATTACAATCATACGCTCTCAAACTTAATACAATAAAAAATATAAACTTCAATTTACAAACTATCTCATGCTGAATTTGATTTGAAGTCTTTTTTAGTATGGAGTTTGATTTTCCTAAAATGTTATTCCACATAATAGCAAAAAATAATTCTTCCAAAAAGTGTTAAGATAATATAATATTTAAAACAATAATATTTGGAATCATCAAAACTATACAAGTCGCAAGAATGTAAAACATGCGAATAGCAACTTTCTTAACAATCTCCCCCTTTTTAATGATGGCAAAAAATTATTGTTTGTATAATTTTCAAATTCTAAGAATCTCCTAAACTCCCTCTGAATTGATAAACATGTGAGAATAAGGAGGCATTGCACGACAATGTTATCTCTCTTATATTTATTTATTTAAAAAAAAATACAAACATATACGATACAAAACAAAAATATGAACAAAATACGAGAACGAACAAAATATGAGAAAACAAATAAAATATGAGAACAAAGAATATTTCTCTCCCTTTTAGACAACAACAAAAAGAGAAGAAGAAAAAGAATAAAAATATGAGAAGTCATATGATAATCCTTTTATGATTGATCCTTGAAAGTGATTTAAATAAATTTTGTAAATAAAAACCAAATCATTAGGCAAATAAAATGATTCATAGAATTTAAGAAGATATATAACTTCGATAATAAAAAGGATTTATAAAATATGAATCAATTTAGACATTGTAATAAAGAATATCATTGCATAAATGATGAATATAAAATTTATATATGTCAAATTTCAATACGAAATAAAATCGTGGAGAAGATTAATTTGAATTAAAAGATTGAAAGATTAAGGAAAGAATCTGAACAAAATACAACTTGTGGTGCTTGCGCATCTTTTCAATATTTGTGGCACTTTTTTTGCATCTTTTTACTTGTGGGCTTATTTTATGCCTCTTTTTTAAATTGTGAACCATTATGCATTCTTTTTTATTTTTGTACATTTGTATATTTTCAAGTGTATTCTCAATCTTTTCAAAATCAATAATCTAAAATTTTAAATTTTTCTAAGTACAATATTATTTATATTGAATATAAAAATACAAAATAAGAAAACATCTCAATTCATTTAGGCTTAATATGCAGCTAGTAGGAAAAAATTTTACACAGTAACCCTTATCACATAGCTGACTTATACTTAACAAATTATGTTTTAAGCCTTTAACCAATAATACATTGTCTACGAAAAAATTCTTTAAATTTCCAATCATACCTGTCCCAACCACCTTCCTTGTGGTATTATCTCCAAGTATGAAAATTTAAATTAGTCTAACAAGAGATATGAGATTTATATTCTTAATTACATCAAGTTATAAGCACAACTTAAATTTAGAAAAATTAGATTTTCTAAAGAATTTAATTTTTGTATTGCACTTCAAGGTATAGCTCTTGTAAGATCAAAAATTTTAGAGATTTTCATATAGACTAACACACATTTCAAAACAAGATAAAAAGCAAGACAAGATAACTTATATTGATATCATGATAATGAAAATTACAATCAGAGAATTGATATCAATACAACTTAAAACTAAAAAGCTAACACATAAAATGAAACTAACACATAACTAAAATAAAATACATCATAATCTACCACATCACAATCACATCACCTATAGAAGATCATAAGCAAGTACACAAATCACTGTGAGAGGCCCTGGTCTAGAGGATGAGGAGGTGGAACACTAAAGAAATTAAAATAATTGCTTATCAAAAGCATATTGGAATTGATATCATTTATCTGCTCTCGCATATATCCCATGTCCTGATTGTACTGAGCATCCTACTGTTGTAAGTGAGTTTCAATTTGATTAAATCTTTTATCAAAATGAGTATCTAAACGATCAAATCTGTGAATCAAATCTTGATAATTTGGTTCACAAGTAGGTGCAGATTCCTCCTCTGAATTACTAATAATATGTTGTTCACGTGGTTCATCTTTATTGAAGATTGCTCGAAAAGATCCATCTTTGAAGTATAGAAGTTCTTCGAAATCTTGAACTTGATGAACTAGATCATATTTCTTCTCCAAAATGTAGGCAACAAGATGTCCTAAGGCAATATTTTTCTCTCTTATGGGAGATATGACCAATCTTAAAAAGTCCATAAAGATAGTCAATGATTAATTGAGCTTTCTATATAGATTGGCTAGTCATAATCAAATAGGTCACAGTAGAAAGAAGAGGAGTAATGTTGACTCCATTACCAGATTTAGGAATTATGGATGTTCGAAGAACATGTTGAATGATTCGAGCATTTTGATTTAGAGTGGCTACCCTATGCACATGAGTTACTACTCTAATTCTTCTAAGGACATTATTTATTTCAGACTAGTCAAAATTAGAAGTATTGGTTAAGGTATGGGCTCTAATCCCTTCAGTTCTTAAGTTCAGAAAAACTCCTAAGTCTGCCTTGGTGGTCTCTACTTTCTTCTTAAACATATAGGACCTAATCACTGAATGATTAGAATTAAAGGATATGTTTGCAAGAAAATAGTGAAAGGTCTCCTTATTGTAGAAGTAGACAGGTGTGAGAATGAGGCCAAATTGGGTGGAAGCAAACAGATTAATTAGCTTAAAATTGATTAGCTCTTGTAGAAGGACTCTAGATAGTGTGATTTTTGCAGAAGCAAATCTAGGGAATGACTCTTCATTAGCCTTGGATGGAAAGTTTTCACTAGTGTTTTTGGGTGGTCCTTTAGCCAATACCTTTTGTCTTTTGCTAGAGCTAGCCATGGAAAAGATCTAGTTGAAAATGGGGTTGAAAGGGATGTTTGAAGTGATGACATGTGAGTTCTAAAAGCCTTCAATTTAAAGAAAAATGATTTTTCATACAGACAAAATTAATTTCATCTCGTACGAATTTCAGTTCATCCCATACGAACAAAATTTCGTATGGACGAACGAATGAGTCCAAAAATGAAACAGCTTTTCATAATCACACAATTTATGATGCGTCCTTTAGACAGACTTTTGACCAAACGATCGTACAGAAGAACAGGAGTTCATCCTGGACGATCAGATATTTAAGATCATTTCGATGGCAGTTTAAACTGTCCCCCACATCGAATCGCCAAGCGTTCATCTGTACGAACCATTGGTTTGTACGTACGATCATGCATAATAAAACCGACCTTATCCATTTAACTGTCAACATTCGTACAGATGTTTTAAAATTTTGTTCGGACGATTGTGACGATTGTAGAGATGAAGAGAAAATTAAAAACTGAAAAATTGTACGCAAACCGTTCAAATCCGACAGTTAATACACTACACAACTCGTCCCGTATGAAACGAATTTCGTCTTGGATGATTTTCACTTAATTTTTTAAAAAAGCAATCAAAAATCTAGATGTGAGAATTTTTTAAGAATAAAACACAAACACAATAAAAAATATGATAGAAAAACATATAAAATCATAAAATCACAAATACACACAAAAATACTAACTAAAAAAACACACATCAATATTGCAGATCATTTTAATTAAGCATTTAAATCGATCACACCAAGCCTTGTTCTTAATGTACTGAAGGTCTCAAAGGCTAGTGTTTTTGTAAAAATATTTGCAAGTTGATTTTTTGTAGAAACATGAATGAGTTCAATTTCTCCTTTTGATACATGATCCCTTGTAAAATGATGCCTGATGTCTATATGTTTGGTTCTTAAATATTAAATAGGATTTTTAGAAATGCAAATAGCACTAGTGTTATCACAATAAATGAGAATAGTGCTTATAGTTAATCCTAAATAAATCAACTGTTGTTTTAATTAAAGTACTTGTGCCACACAACTTCCTAATGCAATGTATTCAGCTACAGTAGTAGATAGGACTACTATTTTTTTTTTCTACTGGACCAAGAGACTAAAGAATTTCCAATAAAATGATATGTTTCAGAAGTGCTCTTTCTATCAACCCTACAACCTGCAAAGTCAGAATCTGAATAACCAATTATTTTAAATGAAGAGATAAACTTAGGATATCAAATTTCTAAGTTCTGACTTCCTAATAGATATCTTAAAATCCTTTTTATTGCTGTCAAATATGATTCTTCTGGATCTAATTGAAATCTTGCACACAAACATACACTAAACATGATATCGGGCCGGCTAGCTGTCAAGTAAAGCAAAGATCTAATTATCCATCTAAATTTCTTTAGATCAACAGATTTTCTCTTAAGGCCCTTATCCAACTTAACTGAGGAACTCATAGGTGTACTAACAGGTTTAGCATTATCCATTTCATACTTTTTAAGGATGTCCTTAACATACTTTGGCTGACTAAGAAATATACCCTCCTCAATTTGCTTAATGCTAAAGCATAGAAAGTAACTTAAATATCTCATTAGACTCATCTCAAATTCACTATTTATTGTGTTAGAAAAATCATCATAAAGATTTTTATTTGTAGATCCAAAAATGATGTCATCAACAAAAATTTGTATAATGAGTATATCCTTTCCAATTTTCTTCAAAAACAGAGTTGTATCCACACTTCCTTTTTCAAATGATCTTTCAAGTAGAAATGTGCTCAATCTCTCATACCAAGCCCTTGGTACCTATTTCAATCCATATAATTTCTTTTTTAGTTTGAAAATATGATTAGGGTGTTTAGAATTTTTAGAACTTGGAGGTTGTTCTACAAAAATATCCTCTTGAATTACCCAATTTAAAAAGGCACTTTTTACATCCATTTGGTATAATTTAAATCCTCTAAAATAAGCAAAGGCTAACAAAACCCTAATTGTTTTAAGTCTAGTTACAGGGAAAAAAGTCTCCTCAAAATCAATCCTTTCAATTCGATTATACCTCTTAGCTACTAATCTAGCCTTATTTCTAATGACTACTCCTGAGTCATTCATTTTATTTTTGAATATCCACTTAGTTCCAACTACACTTTGATCTTTTAGCCATGCAGTTAATTCCCAATTTTTATTTCTTACACATTGAATTAACTCTTCTTGCACAGACAAAATCCAAAATTGATCTGAAAGTGCTTGATCAATATTTATGGGTTCTATGGTTGAAATAAAAACTGAATGATTGACTTCTTTGTTTAGTCCATGCCTAATCCTTACATGCTCACTAGGTTCACCAAAAATCAATTCTTTTGGGTGGTTTTTAGAAAATCTTAAATCTCTAGGCAAAGGGTTTTCTATCTCCAAATTTTTTTCCAAATTTTCTTCCAAATTTATTTTATCAATATTTTAGGAGTTAATCTTAATCTCATCTTCTATAATATTTGGCTCTTCCAAAATTTCAGAGTCATCAAATATAACATGTGTGGTCTCTTCAATTATCAAAGTTCTTTTATTGAACACTCTATAAAATTTTCCAATACTTGAGTATCCTATAAAAATTCCTTCATCTAATTTTGAATCAAATTTTTTAAGGCATATTTTTCATTGTTATGAATAAGCACCTTACATCCAAAAATATACAAATGTGACAAATTAGGTGTTCTTCCTTTTAGCAACTCATAGGGTATTTTATTTAATTTTGATCTCACATTCACCCTATTCAGAATATAACATGCAGTGCTAACTGCCTCTGTAAAAATATTTAAGAAGTGAGTATTCTGCCAACATGGCTCAGTCAGTTTCTATTAATATTCTATTTTTTCTTTCGACTACCCCATTCTGCTGAGGGGTTCTAGGTGCAGAAAAATTGTGATCAATTCCATTTTTCCTTAAAAAATCATCAAATTTTTCATTCTTAAATTCTCCTCCATGATTATTTTGAATAGTCATAATTTCACATCGTAGCTTTCTTTGAATTCAAATCAAAAAAATTTCTAAATTTCTCAAATGATTCACTCTAATGAAATAGAAATTTAACCCATGTGAATCTAGAATAATCATCCACAATCATAAATCCGTATACCTTCCCTCCTAGACTTATAATTCCAACTGGTCCATAAAGATCCATATGTAAAATCTCCAATGGTTTACTAGTTCTAAGATCTTTATTAGACTGAAAAGAGGACTTCACCTATTTTCCTAATTGACATGCATCACAAAGGTGGTCCTTAGTAAAGTCTAGTTTTGGTATACCTCTCACTAGGTTATTTTGGGTAATCCTCCTAAGATTTTTCATGCTAGTGACAAAGTCTCTTATGCCAAAGCCATGACTCATTAGAAATAGTTTTTAAACAAAAAACAGTATGAGTTTTAATGCAATTCAAGTTTAGCATATACACGTTGTTTACCCTTATACCATTCAAAACATCATTTTCATTTAGGCTTAATATGTAGCTAGTAGGAAAAAATTTTATACAATATCCCTTATCACATAACCAATAACACATTTTCAATAAAAAATTTCTTAAAATTTCCAATCATACCTAACACAACCACCTTCCTTGTGGTGTTATCTCTAAGTGTAACCTTACCTCCACTCCTGACATTCAGCGATATAAATTGTGTAGTATCTCCAATCATATGCTTTGAGCATCTGCTGTCCAAGTACCATATGCTCTCACGAGATCTTGTGTTAGAGCGGCCCTCTTCTTGATCTGATTGATCAAGATTATCGGCCATTAAGCACAGATTAGTGACTTCCTCTTCCTTTTCCATCTCTAACGAGTCTGAAGCTGAGTCTACCCAGAAAGCTCTTTGGAATTTCCTTTTGCCCTTCTTCACAATTGGTTTCTCCTCTATCTTCTCCTTGCTAAGAGTGGCTTTGAGTTTTGGGTAGTTTGTCTTAATATATTCAGGTTTCCTACACTCATAGCAAATACCATCATTTGAAACCTTGACATTTCTATTAAATTTATCTCAATTCTATTGCTGGCGTCTCTTTTACTTTCTCTTCAGAAAGCTTCTGATTTGTCTAGTCATTAGTGCGATGTTGTCTTCATCCTCAGGTTATGAGTGTTCACTCTCTGACTCCTCCACTTTGAGTGCTATGTTCTTCTTCCTTTGTGTTTCACCTACATCAATCTTTCTTTGGCTAACTCCTTGCTCGTAAGCAATTAACGATCCAAGAAGATTGTCAATAGAGTAAATATTTAGATCTTTAGACTCTGTAATTGCAGTAATTTTAGCATCATAAGTAGTAGGCAATAACGAAATATCTTATTAACTATTTCAGCAATCGTTAGTTTCCTACCCAATGCATGTAAAGAGGTGATTATTTGTGTGAATCTTGTCTACATATCAGAAATGGCTTTATTTGATTTCATGCGAAATAATTCATAGTCATGCAACAGTATATTAAGTCTAGATTGCTTAACCTCATTAGTCCCCTCATAAGTTATACAAAGTCTATCTCATATGTCCTTTCCACTCTTAAAAGTAGAAACCCGTATATAATATTTTAATTTAAGAGTAGAAAAGAAATTATTCAAACATTTGGCATTTAGTTGTGCTAAGTCACGTTCTTCTACTATCCAGTCCATAAAAGGTGTTTCAACTCTAACTCCGTCAACTAGTCTAGTCGGTTTTGTATACCCTTCCTAAACTAAGATTCACATACGGTAATCAAGTGACTGTAAAAATGTAGACATGTGTATTTTTCAAAAATCAAAAGAAATATTATCGAACAATGGAGGTCTAGTTATAGAGTAACCTTAAGGTGTATTTTGATTTCCAAATGTAGCCATCTACATTAATCAAAATGTAGTCTAAACTTATAATTTTGAAACAATGCTCTGAAACCACTTATTGAAAATTGTTCAATATGAATTAAGTTGTTAGACCTAAGCTTATATCCCAACGGCTAACCAAGAGGGGGGGGGGGTGAATTAGTAATTAAAAAATTATCCCTCTTCTTGAAATTTTTTAAATTGAAAATAACTTTAGTGAATTTTTTTATAAAAACATTTTTCAATCCCAAATTAAAAAGTTAAAAATAAAAGCAATGAAAAATAAAAAGACACAAGATTTATAGTAGTTCGGCCAAACACGACTTACATCCACTCCCCGAGGCACCCTTCGAGTATCGAACTAATACCACTAGTGACTCTCCTTTTGCACCCAAAGGAAGGCGGAGAAGCCTTTACAAAACCCTCTTCCACCACTACCAGTGCGGCAGAGAACCGTCATCCTTTTACACTCTCCTAGTGTTGGCAGAGAACCGTCATTCTTTTACACTCTCCCAGTGTTGGTAGAGAACCATCAGTCCTTTCACACTCTTTAAGTATGGGCAGAGAACCCTTCATCATTTCACACTTTCCAAGTGTAGGCAGAGAACCCTTCATCCTTTCACACCCTCTAAGTGTAGTCAGAGAACCCTTCGGTTATTCACACTCTCCAAGTGTCGGTAGATAACCCTTCGGCTGTTCACACTCTCCAAGTGTCAGCAGAGAACCGGATCTCTTTGACAAATCTTCTCACAAGAAATCTAGAAGGATGAGAGAAAACAGTGAAGTAATCACAAATCACAATTGGAGATCATTACCTTTGAGTACCAAGTGAATCTTTCACGCTCTAGTAGTAAGAATCCTCCTTTAAACACTTTCTCACACTCTCTCCTTCACTCTCCCTTCAGTTAATATGAAGATCAGTAGGCAAAAAGATTACAAGACAGTTTTAAGTGGACTTTATATAGGAAAGACACGAAAACCTTCCAAAAACTGCTGACTTTCAAGTTTGTACACAGTAGATTGTCCCGGACAATCATCAAATTATCCTATATGAATAGTGTTAAAAAAGGTGCATATGAACTAACTTCGTACCCGATCTTCGTCCTGTATGAAATATATTTATCTTGGGACGAACAGTTATATCAAGGGTTCGTTCTAACGAAACTGCAGGACGGTCCCAAACTTTCATGGAATAGAGGAATTCATCCTAGGACGAACGTGAATGTTCGTGTGGACAAATATTTCAAGTCATATGTCCAGAGAACTTTGTCCATAGATGATCAAGATGAATCGTCTCGATAATCAGTAGAACTCAAGTGTCTAGAGGAATTTTTTTGGGGACGAACCGGATGGATCATCTGGACGATTAGTGCAACTCAAGTGTCCAGAGGAATTCATCCTGGGATGAACCTAATGGATCGTCTGGACGATTATTGCAACTCAAGTATCCAGAGGACTTTATCCTGGGATGAATGGTACACTTCGTCTGGAAGAACAGTTTAAAGTGAGAATTTAGAGAGCATCGTCCAGGGATGAATATGGAAATTTATCTGGAAGATCAGGACTTAGAAAAATTTTCTCACTTCCTATTCGTTTCATTGCTCTTCTGAGGGGATAACTGAAAGTGCTCAGATGACACTAGAAAGTGCTCTGATACCACATGAAAGTTCGTTAGGGATGTTAGGCCCTTATGAACTGGACTAAGGCTAATAAAGAAAGAGGTGAATTGGAAAAGAAGAATATTTAAATCAAAACATAAACCAAAACCAATATCATCACAATAAAAACTAAATGCGGAAATTAAAACGCGGAAGTAATAAAGAAAGAACACACCAGATTTATAGTGGTTCGGTCAAACTTTGACCTACATCCACTCCATTGAGGCACCCTCCAAGTATTGCACTAAACAAAGTGTCTCTCCTTTAGCCCCCACAGCTAGGCGAAGAAGCCCTTACAAAATTACTTCCACCTTCCTTGGTGCGGCAAAGTCGCCGGGTCCTTTGACACCAAAGAGATCTTCTTCTTTGGTGAACTTCCCTCGAGACAAGCCTTGAATCCGACAATATTCAGGTGCGAGCTTGCCAGAGCAATCGTGTGGAACCCCCTCCACACTCCCTTGAGTCCCCCCTCACAGGATCTTCTCCCTCTCTCAAACTCCACCCTTTCCTCACTCCCTTTAAAGCTCTCTCTTCAAGTTTCCCCCAAAAGAACGAAGCTACAATGGCTGCCAAAGACACTTACAAAGTGTCATGTCATAGCTTAAATAAAAGATCTCAAAACGAGCTCATTAATGCAAGTTGCCGATATTATCGTTCAGGATGATAGATATATCGTCCTGTACGATCAGTATAATATAAGCCCAATCAGCCGGGACGATTTGAGACAATCATAAGAATTTTATTCATATCATCCTGGACCATCAGTACAAATTGTGGAATATCATCCTCGACATCGCCCTGAAAAAGAGTTGTCCGATGTCCAATCATCCAGCATATTGGCCAGGACATTCTGGTGATCGTCAGGGCCGATTTGATCGTAAAATCAGGTCATAATTGCTTTTCTGAAATTCTAGAGAAATTTTGGAAAAATTGACCTGGATCATCCTGGACGATATTTTACAGTCCTGGACGATGTCCAAAAATAAGTTATTTCTAAAGATCTGGCGGTAGATTCTTTCTAAATTGAGCCTATCGTTCTGGCCGATACAAAATCATCCAGGACTATGTGTTTTGCATAATGACGACTGCTTTAATGAGGATGCCCTAATTAGGATTTCTGCTTTTGAACTAATCATCCCGAATGATGTTATCAAAAACAATAAACTTTAGGGGACAGTTAGAAAAATTTTCAAGTTATAAAGCATCGAGAGCCACACCAAATACAATAGACTCAAGAAAGAAAAAAGTGTACAAACTGACTCAGACCTAAACTACCCAATTTTGAGTTGAATCCAAATTGCAGTCTGATCATGTGGACCTAAAATGTTAGTAAATAAGGCCGTCGTAGAGAAATAAGAGTGTTTGCTATCATCAAAATCATAAACCATGAAAATAGATCTGTAATAATAACTGACCTGATCGTCCCGTACGAACTTGGTTCGTCCCGTACGAACTTGGTTCGTCCCGTACGAACTTGGTTCGTCCCGTACGATCTTTATGATTTTTTAAAAATCTCCCCAAGTGTGTGTGTGTGTGTGTGCGCTAAGCTACTCAATTATAATCATACTCTCTCAAACTCTATATAATGATAAATATAAACTTCAATTTATTAACTATCTCATGCTGAATTTGATTTGATGTCTTCTTTAGTATGGAGTTCAATTTTCCTGAAATGTTAGTCCACACAAGAGAAAAAATACTTCTTCCAAAAACTGTTTGGAGAATATAGTACTTAAATTAATAATATTTGGAATCATCAAAACTATATAAGTTGCAAGAATATAAAACATACGAATAGCAACTTTCTTAACACTTTAATCTCCTGATGAAGGCAGAGAACCTACATTCTTTTTTTTCCCTCTTGATAAAGGCAGAGAACCTGAGACTGTTACTACATAATATCTTCTTGGAGCCTCCAAAGGATCAAGGCAAAAGCTTAAAGAAGCTAAGGAGAAACCTTGTTTGGGGTAACCTTATGAATCCCTCACAAATCTCCCTTACAAAAATATCTCCCTCTCTTCTCTCTCCTGAATCTCACAAAAATCTCCCTTACAAAAATATCTCCCTCTCTTCTCTCTCCTAAATCTCTCCTATGCACCTATTTATTTCTTTACAAAACACTTAGCATTTAAAATCTCTCAATTAAGATAATATGAGAGTTTAAGTAGACAGTCTAAAAAAAAAGCCCTAAATTTCAATCTGGCCCTTCTAATCATCTCGTACAATCCAAGATCGTACTGTTTGAATAGTTCAAAATAATATTTTTAACTAGTATGAATTGCAAACCATTTTACAATCAGTTCAAGTGTTTATATTGATCATCTTGAACGATTGGGAACATCATCTTGTATTATTAGTACAAACACAACTAATCATCCAGTATGAGGGGCAGCATTTATTTATTATCCCATACAGGAATCGAGTTGTAAAGTATGATCATATTCAATCATCCTGTATAATTTTATTGAATAATTTAACCATAATTAAACACCTAATCCCAAGATTAATTTAGGTATGATTGTCATATATTATACAGTATAATGTATATCGTACAATACGAATAGAACAAAATTTGAATTTTAAAATAATATCTTAATTATGATTAGCAGCTATTTTGATCATTATAATTAATCCACCTGTATAATATGGATCATATAATATAATTAGTTTAATTACTTTTAATTAACTAAGGTGCTCTAATTAAGATTTATTATTTAGCTAATTGTCTAGTACGATATAGATCGTACTATACGATTTGTTTAAAAATAAAAATTTTTCTAACTCACCAACTCACTCCCTTAAATGTGAGTGTGCAAGGTTACTTAGTTTAGGATCACCATAATACATATTTTACTCAAGAAAGGTTAAAAGTATAAAAAAAAATTTAAATTATAAATTTTATTCCAAGTCTTCTCAGTCCGGTGATGATCGAGGTTTATAAGTGAGCTGTGAGCTTGAAATGTTAGTGAGAACGTCAAAACAGATATGCGATAGATTGAAATAACATAGTGAAAAATTTAATAATATTTGTTATCATTAAAATTACAAAACTTGGGTCCATATTTGCAACAAGGCCTGAATATATGGAAATAAATTTTTAGGTATGTATTATGTTTATAAAGTTGGGAACTTTTAGAAAGTTTAAATCACACATTTAAATGCAAACTAAAACTAGGTCAATTTTGAAGTTACACTACAAGAAAATCATCTATTACCAATGAAATTTTATGGCAAAAATTTATAATTTTTTTGGCAGTTTTTGAATTTACCAGCGGTTTACCGGTGAAAGAAATTCTGTCAGTAAAACCCACGTAAGAAAATAATTTTCGGCGGCTTTTTTTGATGAAAAGTAATTCTGGTAGCTTCCCGATGGAATTAAACTGCCAAAAAATTAAAAATAAATTGCGCGCCACCCACCGAAGCCCTGCCCGGTCCAATTAAAATGTAACAAATAAGTAAATTAATTCTCTTATTGCCAAAAAGAAGCTATAAATATATATACTGGATGACACTTTTTAGTACTGATATATAGCTTATAATTATATACATTTGACCTGGTTTAATAATATTTATACCACTAAAATACGTTAATTAACTCATAAAAGTACCATAATATGATATACCAATTTATAACATAATTAAAAAAAAGCATTTGAATAAACGAAGAAAAGTATAGTGAGGGAAGTTTCTTGGAACTTTCACAAAAAGATTCTCAACTGAAGTAGAGAGGTTTTTTCAAAAAAATAGAGAATGGTTTTTAAAATAAATAAATAAGAGAAAAAAAAAGGTGTCGGTGGAAGGCGGTTGTATGGCCCACGTGTGAATGCCAGTGAAGCATCAGCGTCCCGATTAAAAGCGGTACCGGTTAGTATTTATTAGACCCATCGTGTACTGTCTTGGCCTCATCATTCCTATACGCCACTAGACATTATGTCGACGACTTCTATAACTTTTTTTTTTTTTTTTTTTTTTTTTTTTAAAGTTCAGAAAAAAATAACTTTGTAAATTTTTTTAACTATATTTCCTACTGTAATTTAACAATCTATCCTTGAGCTGCGGACATGTGCGAAGATGATGAATGCAGAAAGAAAGGGGGAATGAGAGAGAATGAATTTGAGCAAAATACTTAATATCATAGTCATAAATATAATAATGGAGAGCTCTTGCTTACAAAGCTTATACTAAATAACTAAATAAGGAAAAAATAACATATTTCTATATCTCTTTCTATTTTGTCATGATATTGTCATCATATTATCCTATCTCTTATTGTTGTTGGTATATCATGTTTTGATCTCCCACTTATTTTATTGTGGGTCCTTCTCCTGCATCTCGCCTCACCCACGTTACATGGCTTGAAGAGCTACATTAGAATGTGTATAAAGTTTATGAGTTATCTATGTCTTTGATATAGCTTGGCAAGCCGTGCTAAATAATTTGGGGATCTTCTTGGAGATGATGTGGTGAGATGTACTCATGGGTGTCTAGAGATAGAGTTGTCGTGCAGTAGGTAGCCGGTCTAAAGTCGTCTCGCTAAAGAGAGAGGGGGCGAGTAATGATTTCATGTTGATCTTTAAGTTCGTTGGCGATTTGATCAAGAGAGATGCCTTGTGGATGAGTTGCGTCTTTAGTTTGAATTTTGATAGGTATGGCAAAGATCAAGACTTTGATTGAGATGAATAAGTGTTAGTCCAACAGAGATGGGAACTTGTGAGGTAACCCCCGCCGGGGAGAGTGACTGCTTGGAGGTAAGCTGCGGGAGAAGGTTCGTCATGATCTCGTGATAAGTTCATTCCCTGCGAATGAACTGTCCCATTAGACAAATGGAAGAATGTACCTGCATAAGTAGTTATGGATGTACAACAACATCATCAAATCCTTTTCCCACTATATGTGGTAGGCTAGAAAAGTATTTTTCTCTTTATTATGTTCAATTAGGAGTTAAATTCTCATTTAAATATAATAAAAAGATAATTTTCAAGACTTTGTACATTCTTTTAGGTCTATTTATATTTCTTAACATAACTCAGATCTAATACATCCACTCTTCTAAATGGATAATCAAAAGACCAATATTTTATGTAACCAAACCATTTAAACAGGCTCCGATTTAGAAGAGTGGATGTATTCATATTCGTCACTAGAGCAACTCCATCTTTTTCAGCTGTAGACTTGTTTTAGTTTTTTTTTTTTTTTTGTGGAATTTTATTTAGTTAAATTTATGCGATCCATGAAAAATAATATTTTTCTTCGGATTTCTACAAATCTGAGTAAGTTTAGCTTTTTTTGTCACAAAAATGGAAATCTTAGAAGAATGAGCACTGCAATACATAATTTCTTACCATTGGTTGTCAGTATTCTTGGGACTGTTATTTCGTCCGAAGCTTTAGATCTAATGGCTAAATTGTAAAATTTAAGAACAGCACGGGCTCAAATTAAGGCTTCGTTTGGGACGGTTTTTTTATTGTTTTCTAAAACGGGGTTTTAATATAAAAATAAAAAAATTTGTACTAAAACTCCGTTTTAGAAAGCAATAAAAAAACCGTCCCAAACGAAACCTAAGTAGTACAAATCGGACAAGAATTCGTGCTGGTGCATGCTACACTGTCGTTCACCGCATATGAAATGGCAACCATATGACTTTCTTTGAAAAATGGTTGCCAACTTTCCACACATTGATTGAATTGCTGAAATTTTGTATTCTTTTATGTTTTTTTTTTTTAATATTTATTTTTTATTCTATAACTTGCATTGCTTGAATTGTTATAATTCATTATAATTGATATTTTTTATGAGTATTTATATGCATTGCACTAGTGGTGTAAGAGAGCCAACACATATGTGGGTACTAGACTTAATAAATGGCTTATGAACTAGCTCGATGAGCTAAAGAGTAAAACTTGCGTAAGTCCTAATTTAACTTGTGAGCTTGTGAGTCGGCTCATTTATATATAAATATAATGTACTTTGAATATATTAGCATTTAAGATTTTGAGTAAAAAAAACTTAAAAGTATTCAAAAAAATATATATCTCGCTTTTTTGTAATAATTAATTATTTATTATAATTTTCAAAATTTCTCATTATCATAATAATTGTTTAAATTATAATCATTTTATCATTTTCATGATAAACGAGATTGATCTATGAGCCTGCTCTAACTCATATAATAGAGCTCACGCTCGAGCTAGTACTACATTACTTAAATAAGCTCAGGCACAAGTTAGAAGTGACTCGAGTTCTACTCGACTCGTTTACACCACTGCATACCAATTAAGAAATATTGTGATTTATATTGAATTTGTCTACTTAAATTCTCATGTCTATCATCATATTGGTTACAGCTACCACCCTTCACTATCAATCTAGTTGTTATTCACATGCCTTCTTCCGCTCACAGGGCTTTGAAGACGAAGACATCAACGGTCACCCCCTCTTTGCACTCTCTTTGAGGTCTACTGCTCTTACACTATATGTGATCGACAGGTCCATACGACTTATGGAGAAGCTTTGTACGTGCCTGATAACATACAATGAAAAAGAGAGAGCCGTAAATAAGCTCACATGTGAAGGCATCAATAACAATCTCAATGAGTTTCGATGAGAGTTAATGGAAGTACTATTATATACAAATTTTAATATTTTAAGTACAATAATAATGTATATAAATCCCTTTTTCTTTTACATAGAAAATTTAAGAGCAAACAGAAGTCACATTCAGCGTTTGAAAGTTCTTTCCAAGCGATAAAGATGGACAGTTGGAGACTGAGACTTGCCTTGTTTAATGAAAAAAACATAGCGTGAGGAGTTGAGAGAAGTGGAAAGAAAAAGACTGGAAGAAAGAGAGCAACAAAAACAGCAAAGACTGCTATGTATTACTATATATTTGCAGTGTTTTTTTAATAAAATATCTCTATAATTACACATTTATGAATTATATATCTGCACGTAATGGTTCCAGTTGTAGTACAGTTAACATGCATAATAACTTCTCGTTATGAAATAAATTAAATCACGTCTACACCTATAGCATATGAGGATTTTAGGGTTTAGGGGGCTACAAGCACATAACATTTAAAATTATAAAATTTATGTAATATAGCACTTCCTTAATGACTTGAAGAAATTCATGGCGATGGGCTTTGGAAACTTTCGTGAGTAATCCATAGATGATGGACGAGAGATTATTATGCGTGGAGTCTGAACGAGAGATAAATCCGGATTTTGAGATGGTACATAATAAATACATATCAAAAAATTAAAACTATGTATCTGTTGTGTATTTACTGTGTATCTTCACAAATTTGGATGTATCTCCTATATGGACTCTGCACATAATACTTTCTCCCACCGAACACTGTATATGTCCCTATCAACAGCAATTGGTTGGATCTAATAAAAGCTGCCGCAAACCCTAATAAATTGGGTGGTGGAGGGCTGAGAGAGGCGCATCACATGGCTCAAAGAGTCTCTGAACACCCTTTAGAGCACCCAAATGTCTCATGTACCTGCTACATCAATTTTGTTCATTGTTAAAAAAACCGCCCAGCTTGCATCTCACCCCATCTTCGGCTAAATAGGCCATCATGCCTCACCACCATCATCTACAAATAAAATTATTAAGAAGCATAGTTTCATTAAAAATCAAATTTAATAAATATAAAAAATATTTAAATTTAAATTAATATATATATATATATATATATATATATATATATATATATATATATATATATATATATATATATATATATGAATTCTTTTGTTTTTTTAGTCACAAAAGCATACGAATATATAATTATTACAACATTATTATACCATTTAGACCATTTTAAATACTTTTAATATTTATTACATCATCCAATTCAATCGCATTCGAACCATTAAACATTGAGCCTTGATATGCCATCAAAAAAATATCTTGATCGGGCACGAATCTCGAGGTACAAATCGAATTGGAAACTTAAAAAAAATAAAATTGGGATCATATAAACTCAGATTTTAGCAAACTTATAGTCATACTGAGCGTCTCACAAATAGAAACTCAACGACACCAAATTTGACTCAATCCGAGCCCAAATGAGTACAAATCAAGGACCCGAAGCATTGTTGGAAAGTTCAAAACACAATTTGAGTTACCAAACGGTTTTCAAATATGAAGTGCTTATAGTCGAATAGAGCGGCTCGACGAGACAAATCCAACGAGCCCAAGATCGTCAAATTCTAACATCATTAAGACCTTCAAATGTCTAACAAATGGTACACGATTAAGGGATTCAATATCGACCATCCATCCGAATCATTCCACCTTTGCGTTTGATCCTCCCCCTATTTACGTGTCTATCCTCAAAAAATTATAAATAGCTCCTCATTTTCTTGATGGGGCATCCAAGCAAGAAGAAGAAGAGAAGAATGATAGGAGGGAAGAAACTCCTCCTCGACCACCGCCGTCAGAATTCTGCCCAAGTGATGCTGGAATTCTGTCCGACTTCCACAAGACGCCAGAATTCTTCCCAAATGATGTCGGAATTCCACCCAACTTTCTAAGTGACGCCAAAATTTCACTCGACCTCTAAGTGACGCCGGAATTCCGCCCGACCTAAGTGATGCTGGAATTTTGCCCGACCCCCCAAGTGACGCCGGGGTTTCACCCGAACTCTAATTGACACTGGAGTTCTGACCTAATAACATCTAACGCCAGAGTTCTCCTCGGCCATCAATAGATGTCGGACTTCTACCCGACACCGGACCTCCACTCATCGTCAAGTTTCTACCAGACGTTGGACTTCTGTTTTTGTTGTCAAACTTTTGCCTGACCTCTATCCGATGCTGGATTTCTGTTCATTACTGGACTTCTATCTGACACTGTCCTACTAAACTTCGTTCTTAGATAACAATCCTTCTGACTTACGTCGCTCATCAACTACAGTTCTGTCACGACCCGACCCAAGACGAGACGGATCCCGTTCGCACCGGGCCGCGACAGAAAATCTAACTAGGATCTGGCTTTGGAATTTGCTTCGGAACTGAATCTTCCAAATTATTTAACTCAAACAGACACACAAACACAGAGCTACTATGAATCATCAAACACAGCGGAACAAAACATCTATCTTTTCTTTTCCTCAAAATAATCATCCACAAATACAGTACATGGCTTTTAGACAAAAAGAAAGACAGAACAGAAAAGCCATGACTGTAGAAAAATCAAAAGGTACAAAAAAATACCTATACTGATCAGACTCTGAAATCTATTTCTGTACTTCCTTCCCTTTCCCAGAACCTGAAAACCACCAGAAAACAAAAGTGAGCTCAACAGCTCAGCAAAGCAACAAACCTCCAATCAAAATTCTCAGAATCTCAAAACCAACACATCAGACAAATCCGTACAGAAATCAGAACAGAATCGAACATATATCAAATCGGACAGATCAGAACGGAACGGATCAAATCAGACAGAACTGAACAGAAACAGAAGTCATTTTAAATCAGAAACAGAACAGATCAGACAGATCAAATCAGAAACAGAATCGTACAGAAATCAGAAGTTCAGATCATATCGGAACAGAATAAAATCGTATCAGAATCATATCAGAATCATATCATATAGATCAGAATCAGATTCATATCGTACGGAAATCAGAATCATATTTGCTTACAGAACAGATACGGAAATCAGAATCATATCAAATCAGATATCAGATATTTAATTAATAGCTAAACTAAACTAAACAGAATCACTACGGATTCTGACCCTTATATCTCCCTTGGCTCACGGCAACATAAATTATCTGAGTAATTAATAGCTAAATGTGCTCACGGCACCAGAACAACAGAATTCATCGGATCCGGAACAGAACAGATATTTCTCCAACTTGAGCTCATCTAAGTTTTCCCTAGACACTAACTAAATCTCATAGGATCCAGACCCCTTATAACTCCCTTTTTATAGCATATACAGATAGCATATTAATTCAGAAGAAATCCGGACAAATCAGAAATCAGATAAAAATCGGGCAGCACAACGGCAGTATACGGAATTTACACAATTTTTCCTGAAAATCAAAATTCACCAAATTTGCACAGAATATAGATAACAATGTTTCAGAACATTTATTCTACTGCACAGACAATTTTCACTTTCACAGAAAAATCCAGTCGACTAAAAACTCCGTCGAATCAAAAATACCCGGACAAAAATCTTCAAAATATAGTCAAAACATGCACACCGGAACGACAACAATATACAAAAAGTTACGCGGTAAAATTTGAACCAATCAAAAGATACGGACGAAAATCACTAACGAAAATAAAATCCAGACAGAAAGTACCGCCAAACACGATGGTTCTGAAAATTGAGAAAGGCGGAATGTGCCTTACCTTGCGTACAGCAATTTCCTGAACAATCTCGTCGGACGAAAACAGCTCCGCGTTGCCCGAAAATCAACTTTTCCAAAAAGCTTTTCGACTTTCTCTCTCCTCAAGAGATATTTTCGTTTTAATAAAATTTTCTCTCTCTTCAAATCGACTGATTTTAGCTTTATCATACTCAGATCGGCCCGGCCGATCGCTATATCGTCCCGGGACGATCAGACCAATTTTGATCGTCCTGAACAGTTCCCAGGGCTATGTTCCGGCCGATATTTTGAACAGTGCCAATCGGCCTGGCCGATGCCTCGATCGACCTGGACGATGCCTACAGGAAAACACCTTGAACAAATCTGGGCAAATTTTGGAGCAAATTCTCAACTGATCGTCCCAGGACGATCCCAATCTCCCCAACTTCAGAAAAATGTTGTCCTCGACATTCTCCAATCCAAACTCAGTCAAAACAAGTACGTGTACGACTGTCTCATGTCAGACTCCTCCCAAGTCGCTTCCCGTGCAGTCCGGTGCTTCCACTGGACTTTAACCATCGGAATATGTTTATTTCTAAACTTTTGGACGTCGTATGCCAAAATCAACTCTGTTTCTTCCTTGTACGCTAGATTCTCCTGAATCTCAACCTCATCAGCTAATACCTTCTTCCCAGAGTCGGATACCCATTTCCTTAGAGTGGACACGTGAAACACATTATGCACATCAGGCATCGAATCAGAAAGCAACAGTCGGTAAGCAGATTTTCCAATCCTTTCCAAAATTTCAAAAGGTCCAACATACCTTGGACTAAGCTTGCTCACCTGACCAAATCTGCTCACACCCTTCATCGGGCTGACTTTGACATACACAAAGTCACCAACCTGAAACTCGACAAACCTGTGCTTCTGATTGTAATACTTCTGCTGTAGATCCTGAGCAGCTTTCAATCTTTCCTTAATCAAACTGATCTTCTGAGCAGTTTCATCAGCAAAAGTGGCACCCAAAGCCTGTCTATCTCCGACCTCCGTCAGAGTCAAAGGAGTACGGCATTTCCTGCCATACAAAGCCTCATACAGTGTCATACCGATACTGGACTGGAAACTGTTGTTATAAGCAAACTCAATCAAAGGGATATGATCTTCCCAGCTTCCACCAAAGTCCAAAATACAAAGTCTCAACAGATCTTCCAGTACCTGAATAGTCCTCTCAGACTGTCCGTCGGTCTGAGGATGAAAGGCTGTACTGAAATGCAGTTTCGTAACCAAACCTTGCTGAATGTCTTTCCAAAGTCTGAAAGTAAACCGTCCATCTCGATCAAAAATAATCACTCGAGGCACACCGTGCAATCTGACTATCTCCTTCACATATATCTGTGCCAAACGATCCACCGGATCGGTCTGCCTAATCGGAAGAAAATGGGCGGACTTCGTCAATCGATCTACAATCACCCAAATGGCGTCGTGCCCTTGTCTAGATCAAGAAAAACCCATCGCAAAGTCCATCGTTACCTCCTCCCATTTCCACTCAGGGATAGGCAACGACTGCAACAGTCCACCTGGTCGCTGATGCTTTGCCTTCACCAACTGACAGGCTTCGCATCTCGACACAAACTCTGCCACATCTTTCTTCATCCCAGGCCACCAGAACAAAAGCTTCATTTCAGCATACATCTTACCACTGCCTGGATGTACAGTGTAGCCTGAATGATGAGATTCGTACAGAATCTCCTACCTCAAATCTCCAAACACAGGTACCCACAACCTGTTCTTACAGAAAATAGTACCATAATCAGAAATTCAAAGTTCAGGAGTCTTACCAGATCCAATCCAAGCAATCAACTTCAAATAATCAGAATCTGATTTCTGGGCTTCCTGAATCATTGTCTCCAAAGAAGACTGAATGCTCATCTGAGCCAACTCCAAACCATTGGAGGGAATCACCTCCAACTGCAATCGTTCTATGTCTCGTATCAGGAAATCATCAAAAGTAAGCTGAATACCTGATAATCCAGAAGACTTCCTGCTCAGAGCGTCCGCTACCACATTCGCCTTCCCAGGCTGGTACTGAATAGTCCAATCATAGTCCTTGATCAACTCGAGCCATCTTCTCTGTCTCAGATTCAAATTCTTCTGAGTAAAAATGTACTTCAGGCTCTTATGATCAGTAAAGATCTCACATCTGACGCCATATAGATAATGATGCCAAATCTTCAAAGCAAATACCACTGCAGCTAACTCCAAATCGTGTGTCGGGTAATTCTTCTCATGTGGCTTTAACTGTCTAGATGCATAAGCAATTACCTGACCATGCTGCATCAGGACACATCCCAGTCCTTTCAGTGAAGAATCACTGAACACTTGAAATCCTTCCGTACCTGACGGAAGTGCTAACACTGGAGCTGAAGTCAGACAATCCTTCAATCTCTAAAAACTTGCCTCACACTCTAGTGTCCAAACAAAAGGAACTGACTTCTACGTCAGTCTCGTCAGAGGCGTCGAAATCTGTGAAAATCCCTTCATAAATTTTCTGTAATACCCGGCCATGCCCAAGAAACTACATACCTCAAATACCGTAGTCGGCCTTGGCTAATCAGCAACTGCCTGAATCTTCTGGGGATCTACAGAAATGCCTTCTCCGCTAATCACATGCCCCATAAAAGAAATGCTCTTCAACCAGAATTCACACTTGGAGAACTTGGCATACAACTAATGCCTCCTTAAAGTCTCCAACACAATCCTCAAATGTCTGGTATAATCATCCTCAGATGCAGAATATACCAGAATATCGTCGATAAAGACGATCACAAACTGATCCAAATACTCCCTGAATACTCGGTTCATCAAATCCATGAAAATAGCAGGCGCGTTGGTTACCCCAAAAGGCATAACCAAGAACTCATAGTGCCCATACCGAGTACTGAAAGCTGTCTTCACTACACCAGCTTCCTTCACCTTCACCTGATAGTATCCGGATCGCAAATCAATCTTCAAAAATACTGAAGATCCGGAAAGCTGATCAAATAAGTCGTCAATCCGAGGCAAATGATACTTATTCTTGATCGTGACCTTATTCAAATCTCTATAATCCACACATATACAGAGTGTCCCGTCCTTCTTCTTCACAAACAAAATAGGTGCTCCCCAGGGCGAAACACTATGACCGACAAAGCCTCAGTCAACCAACTCCTGAAGCTGAACTTTCAACTCAGAAAGTTCTTTCGGTGCCATCCTGTACGGAGCTTTTGATATAGGAGCGGTACCCGAAAAAACATCGATAAAGAACTCCACATCTCTATCCGGAGGTAAACCAACCAACTCCTCAGGAAAAACATCAGCAAACTTCCGTACCACTGGGATCTCAGAAATAGAACCAACCTCTAGGTTCAGATCCCGCACCAAAGCCAAAAAGACTGGACATCCCTTCTTCCACATTCTGCTCACCTCCAATACCAAAACCAGACTGGAGAGAACACCTCGTAATCCCTAAAATACAACTCTCTCTCCAGCCACAAACAAACTCACTTGCTTCTTCAGACAGTCAATCTGAGCCTCATACAGACTCAGCCAATCCATGCCCAGAATCACATCATATGAAGAAATCGACAACAGAATCAAACTTGATTTCCACTTCTTGCCAGAAATCTCAATCTCACACAAACAAAACTTCCGAGCAATCAAGTTACTTCCAGCCGGTAAAATCACGGAAAGAGAAACCGGAAGTAAAATGGAATCAAAATGTAAAGCCTCAAAACAGTGCTCGAACAAAAAAGAGTGAATCGCTCCAGAGTCAAATAAAATACGACAGGGTTGATCAGAAATGTAAATCGTACCTATCACAATATCTGGAGCATCACGAGCCTCCTGCTGACTCAGGCTATAAACTCGTGGCTGAACTGGAGCAGGAGCTGAAGTAATAGAACTACTCTGCTCCCTCTGAACCGTAGGTGGTCTCCGAGGTCCAGAACTAGAACTACCACCTCTACCAAAAAATCTCTCAGAGCGAGGAGGAACAGTCCTCGGTCTTCCTGCTGAACTGACAGGTCTAACAGAACCCTATGATCGGAATTCAGAACGCCGATCAAATCCAGCTTGTAGACACTCTGCATTCCGATGCCCTGGCTGACCACATCAGAAGCACAGACCAGCCATCCTGTAGCACTGGCCAAAGTGTCGTCGTCCACAACTCTGGCACACAGGTGCCGTACTGACGGATCCAGAACTCGTCGTATTGGTAGCAGTACCAGACGACCCTCCGCTCCTCCTGGAGTCTCCAGATCATGAGCCAGAAACAAATCTCTTCTTCCCAGAGGAACCACTACCAGAAGTCTCACCTCCAAATCTCTTCCTATTCGCAGTCCACCGCTGCTGAGTAGCCATCAGGTCATTCTCTATCAGACGAGCTCGCTCCACAAGCTCAGAGAAGTCAGTGATCCGAAACGGTATCAGGGGCTGCCTCAAGGTATCTCGTAATCCTCTCAGAAATCTGTAGCATCTCTCAGCAGAAGTGCTAACCAGCTGCGGAGCGTACCTGGCTAAGGCAGTAAACTCAGCCTCGTACTACATCACCGTCTTGCTCCCCTGAACAAGTCTCATAAAACTCTCCTGCATCTGCTGTCGTGCAGAAGGGGGAACAAACCAATCCCGAAACACCTCAGTGAACTCTTCCCAAGTGATTAAATAGTTCAGTCTGCCCTGAAATCTGGCCTCCTGCTGGCCAACCCACCAGTGCTCAGCCTCTCCATCCAGTAGAAACACTGCTAACGGAACCTTCCTATCCGTAGGACACTGTATTCTATCAAAGGTCTTTTCCAATCTCCTCAGCCACTCCTCGGCTGCTCTGGGCTCAACAGCGCCCTCAAATCTTGGAGGTTTCAACCTCAGAAACAACTGCAAATGTCTATCAATATCATCAGATTGGACGGTAGAAGCTCTGCTCTGAGTCTCGCTCATCATCTGAGCAACAAGTGTAGCAAACTGTGAAAGCGTGTCAGCACCGACCACTGGGGCTGTACTCCCCACTGGTGCTGCCTGATCGGCACTCTGCCCGTCTGTCAAGTCTGGGTCTGGCTGATCCATACAGAAATCCAGAAAATCTGGAAAACTATAAAAAAAACAACACAATAAAAAGCCGAACAAACCAAAACTACCCCCAGACAGACTCACTGATCACTTCCTATAGCTCTGTTTTACACAATCTCAAATTCCAAAACCATTGCTCTGATACCACTCAAGTTGTCACGACCCGACCTGAGACGAGACGGATCCCGTTTGCACCGGGCCGCGATAGAAAATCTAACCAGGATCTGGCTTTGGAATTTGCTTCGGAACTGAATCTTCCAAATTATTTAACTCAAACAGACACACAAACACAGAGCTACTATGAATCATCAAACACAGCAGAACAAAACATCTATCTTTTTTTTTCTCAAAACAATCATCCACAAATACAGTACATGGCTTTTAGATAGAAAGAAAGACAGAACAGAAAAGCCATGACTGTACAAAAATCAAAAGGTAAAAAATAATACCTATACTGATCAGACTCTGAAATCTATTCCTAGACTTTCTTCCCTTTCCCAGAACCTGAAAACCACCAGAAAACAAGAGTGAGCTCAACAGCTCAGCAAAGTAATAAACCTCCAATCAAAATTCTCAGAATCTCAAAACCAACACATCAGACAAATCCGTATAGAAATCATAATAGAATCGGACAGATATCAAATCGAACATATCAGAATGGAACGGATCAAATCAGACAGAACTAAACAGAAACATAAGTCATTTTAAATAAGAAACATAACAGATCAGACAGATCAAATCAGAAACAGAATCGTACAGAAATCAGAAGTTCAGATCATATCGGAACAGAACAAAATCGTATCAGAATCATATCATACAGATCGGAATAAGATTCATATCGTACGGAAATCAGAATCAGATTTGCTTACAGAACAGATACGGAAATCAGAATCATATCAAACCAGATATCAAATATTTAATTAATAGCTAAACTAAACTAAACAGAATAATTACGGATTCTGACCCTTATGTCTCCCTTGGCTCACGTCACCAGAAATTCTCTTAGTAATTAATAGCTAAATGTGCTCACGGCACCAGAACAACAGAATTCATCGGATCCGGAACAGAACAGATATTTCTCCAACTTGAGCTCATCTAAGTTTTTCCCAGACACTAACTGAATCTCATAGGATCCAGCCCCCTTATAACTCTCTTTTTATAGCATATACAGATAGCATATTAATTCAGAAGAAATCCGGACAAATCAGAAATCAGACAAAAATTGGGCAGCACAACGGCAGTATACGGAATTTACACAATTTTTCCTGAAAATCAAAATTCACCAAATTTGCACAGAATATAGATAACAACATTTCAGAACATTTATTCTACTACACAGACAATTTTCACTTTCACAGAAAAATCCAGTCGACTAAAAACTCCGTCGAATCTGTTGACCTCATTTTTGTATGAGATCACTAGGGACCCATCCAGACTCCAGATCAATCTTGACCCTACATCAATCTAGACTCTAGAACCTAAGATCTACTCTAGATCCTAGGACTTCTCCAGACAAATCTAGATCTTAAGATTCTTCTAGACTTCAGATCTTAGGACCTATTCTAGAAGACCTTTCTAAATCCAGACCCTGTGATCTTCTCAGGCCTTAGGAGCTGCCTAGACCTTAGATCTATCCAGACCTTGAGATTAATTTAGATCTCAGATTAATTCAAACTTCAAATCAAACTTAATTTAAAGCCAATCCAAACCTTAATTCAATTCAAATCTCAATCGAATCTAGACTTTAAATATATCGTGATTCCAAATCTAGTTCAAACCTTGACTACACCTTTGAGCTAGCTCTACCTTATCCTATTACTCATGATCATCCAAATGATCATGAATGACATGGATGACTCAAATCCAATAATCTAAACTCAAAACTCAATTCGAATCCATAGCCTAGACATGCCCTAGCTATGATTCAATCAAACTTTCAAAACTCTTTGAATTATTTCCAATGCGTGACTCAAATATGTTTGAACCTATCATGAGTCATGTGATCTTGGATTGACCAAGTCAACCACTTAAAATTTCCTTCATATGCTTAAGCTCTAACCCTTTACTTGCAAGCCTTCTTCAAATTATTTCAACCAGCAAACAATGTTCTCTCCATGTCCACCTAAGCCTAAGTTGACTATTTGACCAGTCAAATAGTCAACAAGGTGTCTAAATGGCTTTAGGTGTGGTCAAACATGGTCAAAACACCTCAAGCTTCAATCCCTAGCTCCAAACCTAGCAACCAGCATTCAATACACTCTACTCCTTGCCACCTCACCAGTCCAAGTGGCATTGGACCAGTCAAACAGTCAAATCAAGGATTAAGAGGGGTCAAACTTGGTCAAAACCCCTCTTAAACCTAATATATCCTAATCCAAATCTTTCCAGCTATTTAGGTGCTCTCTAGAACATTCCTAGAACCCCTCCCAGCCCTTGGATCTAGATCTAACAGCTCCTATCAAGCCATATGCTCATGTGGGGACCAAGAGAGGCTTTCCACCTCACTGTCCTTCTCCCAGCCTTTCCAACTGCTCCAGGCCACATGGAAGCATCCTAGCATGCCCTCTAGTCGATCAGGACCGTCCATTCAAGCTGGAGAGGCTTGAATAGGGAAAACCCTAAGAAATGAGCCGTCATTCAACACCCAGCTCTCTCTCTCCATACTCAAGCTCTCCAAACGATATCACTTTTCGTTTTGGCTCTAGGGACCTTCCTTGACGTTTCCCCACCCAAAACCCGGTGGTTTACGGCGGCCGGCGGTGAGATTCCGGCCAAACCGAACCTGAAGACCGTCCCAGGTTGATAGCTCGAGATCCAGACCACTTCAGCCCTTGGAGTCTTTTGGAGAAATGATCTAGGACGATCAACAAGTTCAACAAGCCCTCAAACGTCGAAATCCGTCCATTAAATGAGGTATAATCCTAAACCCTAGGTTAGAACACTTAGGATCAAATAGATTTTTGTTGAGTGCATTTTAATCCTTGAATTTAATTCCCCAAGATTTCTGTTCATCTAGGGAATGCATGTTTAAAATTTCATTGATTTTCATTAACGGTATCGAATGAACGAGCCAAAAAACCCTAGTCTAGGGTGTTCTCACGGCTCAATCCAGGCACATCATTTCTGAACCGTTGATCGCCCGATCAACGGTCCAGACCGAGCCGTGCAGCTCGTTCGCCCGACCGTGTAGCTGATCGCTAGCTTGATCCACCGTCCAACTAGATCTAGGCCGTCCGTTTGGAATTGCGGTATCTAATGTCCGCCGCTTGATCCCCCTCCATCGAAATCAAACGACGGGATTTGATCTCCGCCGTTAGATCAAACCTGCTTGGATCGGACGGTCACTATGTCGATCCGACGTGGATTAGTGAAAACGCGTGGGACCCACACGTTTTCTCGAATCAACGGTCAATCATTGGCGCCGCGTTTTGACCGGACGAATCCCGCTCCTCCACGTGGCTCCGCGTTTTGGTTGGCCGAATCAAATCGCGCCACGTGTTAATCCCGCCGCCAGACTGAATTAATTAAAGTTTAATTAGTGTTTTTATTATTATAATTACGAGAAACTTCAAAAAATTATTAAAAATTAAATACTTTTCAAAAAATTAAGTATTATATATCAAACTGCTCGGATTTTCAAGGCCTTTAATTTAAAAATAAAATGGATTTAAAATATTCTATATATTTTAAATAATTTTAAATATTAATTATTTGGTTATTTTAATTATTATTTAATTAAAATAAATCCAAATATTCCAAAATTTTATTTTCAAATTATTTTAAATAAGTCAGAGATCTCTCAAAGTTATTCTAAAACATTTTGATAATATTTTTATTTATTTAATTTTAAAATCTATATTATATATATATATATATACTTATGTTTTTTTTAAATCTATTTTAAAATTTATATGTATTTAAATCTTTAAGGGCTTTGAGAGATCCACCTTGAAACTTTAAATATGGATTAAGCTTGAATGAATAGGTTTAATGGGGATGATTAGTGAGTAATTACTTTAATTACTTACTAATTAAATTGTTAATTATTCAAATTTATTGTCTTTTGCATGTATAGGGAGCACACACTTGCACCTAGTCTTAGGGCTCTCCTAGATCTAGGGTTTGAATGTGAATGTGATGCTTGCATCTATGTATGTTAGTCCAAGGGTTAGAGAGAACAATTGATTTAAACCTAATTAACCTAGTGACATCGTTAAGGACAAGAATTAAGGGCATGTTTAGAAAACTTAGAGAAATCCTAGGAATTAGGATATACATTACTTGAACATGAAATTTGAACCACTTGAACATAGTGACATCTACAACCCTTAGAGAAATCTTTACTGGTTTTGGAAATCATTAAGATCCTTAATTAGCCTAATTGAGTTTAAACCCTTAATTAAGCCTTAGAACTTCCAGAAATTGTAATAAATCACTTTTAAATCCAAAAAATATGTGTAACCCCTCTAACTGACCAGAATTCAATCCTTAACTCATGAAAATTAAAATCCCTTTAAATTGACAGCAAATTAAACTTTAATTTAATTTTAAGTGAAATTCAATATTTAATTCATATAATTAATTAATAATTATTAAAAATTCTAAAAACTTCCCAAACACTTGGGAATCTCTCCTTAGGTCATTCCTGACCTTTGGAGCTGATTTCAAGGAGTTGGGATCTCATTTGGAGCAAAAGCACAAAAAGGGCCTTTAATTAAGCAATTTTCAAAATTCATTAAATACCTAAACTTCAAACTTTCATAACTAATTCCAGAAAAATCAAAATTGAACAAACTCACTTGCATTCAACTCCTATTAATGCCTAATATTTATTAAAAATGTTAAAATTCCAGAAAGACATCAAATTCAAAAAGTCAACAAACCGGTCAACTTTAAGTCAAAACTAGTTCAAAACTTCAAACCTTTGTAATAAAATGCAGAAAAATCCGATTTCAACGTACTTACCTTCTAACTGATCGTAGTAAGGTCTAATATTTTAATAAAATACAAAAATTCCAGAATTTGAACTTAATCAAAAAGTCAATTTTCAACCCGTTAATTAAATGATTAAAATATTCAAAAATTCATAAAATTCAAAATTATTCCAAAACTCCAGAAAATGTTAACTTAATGTTTAAAACATTCAAAAAACCTTTTAAAACACAACAACCATCCTAAAGATGAGGTTTATTGGCTGGACTACTCCGGGCTGCGGGGCTAAGTGTCCTAAGGAGGCTGGTTCCTCGAGCCTGGTGGCACAATGCCACGAATGGATTCCAAGGGGTGTTAAACCTTAAAAATAGATTAATTATTAATTATCTAACCTTTTAAAATTTCTAATTTAACTACATTAATTTGGTTTATCGGCTGGACTACTCCGGACTGCGGGGCTAAGTGTCCTAAGGAGGCTGGTTCCTCGAGCCTGGTGGCACAACGCCACGAATCGATTAATGACAAACTTAAATTAATCAATTTTGAAAATCAGTAACCAAACATTTCTAGTAAAATTCATTAATTCGCAAGCCTTAATCAACCTAAAATATTTAATTATACCGGATACCACTAGGTAACCCAGGCCTACGAGGCTATTAACTTAGCCCCAAGGAAGGTGAAATAAACTTCACGGCCTCGGTGTGAAACAAAGGTGATATCCAACAAATAATTAAGTAAGTCTTAAAATTAACCTCAAGCCATTAATATTTGAATTCAAACTTAAATCTCTTAAGCCTATCAACCAATCGAACCTTAATCAACTTTAATTAATAATCATATTTAGGACATATCAAAACCACACAACCTACCTCACACACTTTAGATGGTTTGCTAGGACAACTGACTCTAGTTCTAGGCTAGGCCGGTGTTTACTTTCTCGCTGTGTGCCGGATTTTTGAGTTTTCACTGCATGCTGTTTACTAGTTTAGAATTGATTGATTGTTTATTTGTTTACTGCAATCTATTGAGCACTTTAAATTTCAACTATTAACTGCTTGAGATCATATATTAACTGCTTGAGGATTATATATAACTGTTGATTATTAGGATAACCTTGCAGGATCGAGTCTAGATTTTTCATTTTGCTTAATGTAAATTTGATTTGATATGGTTGTAAGTATTCAAAGTGATTTGAGTTTGGGATATTGATATTCAACTTGAATTCCAAAGAGGAGAAGACATCCCTAAAGGGGAGAGTCTTCGTCCATTTGGAAGATCAAGTTTGGATACTCTTCAAATATCCAAAGAGGAAAGATAACACCCCGATCAAGGGGGAGTTTCTTTTCATTTGGATATCCGGACCCGACGATCCAAGAAGCAGCAAAAGGTTGAAGAAGTGGATAACGAGAAGACCTATTCTCAAAGTCACTTGAGTCTTAGGACTAGAAATACGGGTTGTAGTCAGTGGTGCCCGGCCACTTTACTTTTCTACAAAATTCTGTGATGTAATAATAAGGGGCACTTGCCTACGGACATTCAATTTGATATATTTAATTTGATTGATTTATTTAATTGATTGTGCAGTAGAACTACCTGCTTTTCTAGTCTTTTTACCTGCATGTCGATTTTGATTTGACCTGGAATCCGATTGTAGGCTCTTAAAGACTTAATAAAACTTTTTCTACTTAAATTAAATTAAAATATTTAGGCTCATATATATAGGAATTCTAATGAATTTAAGAAATAAGCCCGGGACCGCCGGGAGTCCTCATTTCATAGCCTTAATTCAAATTCAATCTTTTAATTGAGTCGATTAGCATGCATCATATTAGCAACTAATTAAAAAAAAATCTTTAAATATTTAATTACATTAGCTTAAGCATCAAACCCAACATAAGTTTAAGGGGCCAATCAGGATCCGCTCTAGATGTCGGCCCCACTCTCAAAAACTTTTCTTATACAACGTCCATACCACTCAACATGAAAAGACCGGACACATGTTTTTAAATCGTTAGGTGGTTTAGCTGGCTCCCCAATCCAGGTCGGGGTAAGACCAGATTCGCATTGCACTAGCTAGGTTCGGGTCACTTTTTAGTACCCAATTTAGACTTAGGTTCTGAGGCTGGCTCGGGCTATAAGACCTCAACCTCCGGGAATTGAATCCCAACTTTCTAATAAAATTGATCACTTAAATATTAAATCTCTTTCAATCAAATTTAAGCCCAACACTTAAGATAGATTGGAGTATTTTCTGAAGTAATTCAGAATCTTAAAAACACTCTCTACAACTCTTCCTTTGACCCCGAAAATAAGTCTTCAATTTTGAACCAATCCCATTTGAAATTCCTATCTTTTTTCTCATTTGATATCGATCTTTAAAAATCTAAATAAAATTTACACCGCTATTTTAATCGAGAGTATTCATAGAAAATTCTTATTTCCTATGATGTAATTAACTACGAGTGCTTGCGCTCGTAGGAGATTTAGAAACCCAGAATTGATTTTCAAAACCAATTTTTCAAAAACTCTAATTAATTCTCTTTGGGAAATTTAAATTCAACGATCATTTTCATCATTTTCAAACGATCAATAGTGATTGATAATTTCTTTCCTCGGATTGATATATCAATTACTATCGTGATTTTGATTATGAAATTAATGATCTTTTTATCCAAATTAGCGTAGTCAAATAATTAATTAAATTCCATTTTGATCCTCCGGGGTCAAATGTGATTCTCCCATTGAGTTTGACTACGATAATCCGGATAAATTTGAGATTCTGAAATTTGAACCCATTAGGAAACGATATGATCATCTCCTGAGGTGATATACTGTTCATAATGACGCGTTCAATTTTAAAATTCAAAATTAAAAATATTCCCAAAGAAAATTAATACATTTTTAAAATATAACTATATTTTTTTTTAATCAAAACAGAATCAAAAATACCCGGACAAAAATCTTCAAAATATAGTCAAAACGTGCACACCCGGCACGGCAACAATATACAAAAAGTTACGCGGTAAAAACTGAACCAATCAAAAGATACGGACGAAAATCACTAATGGAAATAAAATCCGGACAGAAAGTACCGCCAAACATGACGGTTCTGAAAATTGAGAAAGGTGGAATGTGCCTTACCTTGCGTACAACAATTTCCTGAACAATCTCGTCGGACGAAAACAGCTCCGCGTCGCCCGAAAATCAACTTTTCCAAAAAGCTTTTTGACTTTCTCTCTCCTCAAGAGATATTTTCGTTTTAATAAAATTTTCTCTCTCTTTAAATCGACTGATTTCAGCTTTATCATACTCAGATCGGCCCGGCCGATCGCTATATCATCCCGGGACGATCAGACCAATTTTGATCATCCTAGACAGTTCCCAGGGCTATATTCCGGCCGATATTTTGAACAGTGCCAATCGGCCTGGCCGATGCCTCGATCGGTCTGGACGATGCCTACAAGAAAACACCTGAAACAAATCTGGGCAAATTCTGGAGCAAATTCTCAACTGATCGTCCCAGGACGATCCCAGATCGTTCTGGACGATCATGGAGCAGATTTTGATATTACAAGTTATTCCGACCAAACAAACATGTCAAAAGTGATTCTTTATATTCACATTATGTAATGTACTTTATCAGATGTACATCAAGCTAAGGCCTTCCCTCGAGGAATGGCCTCATTTGTAGTCTATTGCAATAATAGTTGATTTATTCAAATTGGACTAGACCCCATGGTTTTCCCCCCTTTTCAGAGGTTTTTCACATAAAAATCTTGGTATCTCATATGAATGCTACTCTCTCTCTTATTTGATTGCATGCCAAATTTTTGTACAACGCTACGACATTAATTTTATATTTCTCTACCGCCATGAATACTCTAGGACGCAATAGTTTGGCACCGTCAGTGGGAATAGCTGATCCCGATTGGGGGCAAAACTTTTCTCCAACATCAGAAGATCATTCATATTAACTTCCTGACATCAGTCATTGTTGCATCAATTTTATACAAATCAAATGCAGACTAGGGGTTAACTTTGACTCTAACCGTGGTAAAAAAGATCCTCCAATGCTTTCAACATTAATATTATATTTTAAGAAAATTCAAGCAAATACAAAAAATATTGCACGCTTTATACAGTCCCTTCCTGGACTTTTACTCATTGGGTAAGGTCTTAATATCAACCTCAAAAAGGTAGTAACGGTCTAAGGATAGACCATTTTACACCTTTGATTTGGGATATACGTGGCATTCGCCCCCTCCCAATCAATGCAAAATTGATTACAGGGGGATCCGATTCAACCTCTTTCAAACAGGTTAAAGTCATTGAACAAAGGCTCTGACATATAATGTCAGATAGGTCTTACATCCTTAGCAGATTCTTCCGACCTCTTCCATACAGGTTAACGTCATCAAGCAAAGTACTTTGACATACAACATTGGATAGATCTTACATCCTTGGTGGATTCACTCAATCTTTGTCACATAGGCTAACGTCATCGAGCAAGGCTTTGACATACAACCTTGGATAGGTCTTACATCCTTGGAGGATTCTCTCGACCTCTTCCATATAGGTTAACGTCATCGAGCAAAGTGCTCTAACATAAAATCTCATATAGGTCTTACATCCTTGGTGGATTCTCTCGACCTCTTCCATACATGTTATATAGAGTAGTGCTCTGACATACAATCTCAGATATGTCTTATATCCTTAGTAGATTCTCTCGACCTCTTTCACATAGGTTAACATCATCGAGTAGTGCTCTAACATATATATAATCACGTATAGGTCTTACATCATTGGTGTATTTTCTTGACCTCTTCCAAATAGGTTAATGTCATCGAGCAAAGGCTCTGACATACAATCTCATATAATATCCTACATCTTTGGTGGATTCTCTCGACCTCTTTCATAGAGGTCGAGTACTAGTAGTGCTCTGAGTGAACAATATTTTTTATATAAAGATTCTAAGAAAGAAAGTGATTGATAAAATTATCACTTATATGAAGATTCTTAACAGGATAAAAAGCCTCAAAAAAGTATATTATGCAATATATCAAAGTATGCTGATGCAATCACAATTCAGCTTGCTCCATAAGACAATTTCTCAACTTCTTATACAATATTAATGGAGTTACATATATACATATTCATGTGTATATTTATTCTCACTAGAAATTAAAATTAAAAAGTACATTGACATCAAATGTATAAGTTACAATCATCAAATAATAGACAACTTCTTCTTTAATGAAAGATTATATATTATTTGATCTTCATTAGGTCTCAACTCAATTAACACTATACATGTGTTTCCAGATGACTAACATAGCACACTTCTTTGGCTCCTTGAATTAGGGATATCTAATGTCGACATACTTCAGTATGAATGCATATTGCCTTAGTAAAATGTCATTGTACATCCGTGATCATCAGCCCTTCATCTGATATTTGCCGGTGGTTCTTTACTTCAGCCATCATCAGATTATCGCTCGACTGCTACTTGCAGCGCACCCTCAATTTTTCTCCTTCAGCTCTCTACTCGAACATTGACTGCTGATGAACTTCTTCTCGAATAGCGTCGAAACTGAGAAAATTTTCTAGAGAGATGAACTTCTGCTTGAGGATGTTCGAATTGGACATCTTCAGCTCGTGGTGGATCCTGAGAGAGAAAAACTTCCTCCCGTTGTGCTAATGCCGGCTGTCGATTATATCGTAGGAGTTGAAGGAACCCGTTCTGAGATTCTTCCATCTTCCGAATTCTTTCTTCTAAAGAAGGTCCCGAGATCCCTTCTCCGACAGCATTCTACCCCCCAGGATGAAAAGATGCAGACATTAGGCATCTATGATTTGCAGACAGATTTCTGTATTGGTGGGAGTTGGAGCGGGAAGCTCCAATGATGCGACTACTACGCCTGTTGACCATTGTAGTAATACTTAGTGTTGTGGGATAGCGTTTCCCACAGACGGCGCCAAACTGTTGCGGGCTAAAATATACGCGATGGTAGAGTTTAGAATTCACGTTCGAGCGTTGCACAAATATTCAACACACAAACAGAAGAGAAAATGAACACCAGGATTTTTACGTGGAAAACCCAGAAGAGGGAAAAAACCACGGGGCCACGCTCAGCTGAAAAGTTCTACTATTATTTTTGTAAATTAGAAGAAACTGATTCGTCCCACAAAGTTTTGCATAATCCCGTCGTTTCCCGAAAATCCGGCAGAGTTCCGGCGTATTCAGGCGGCGGGAAGAGCTCTGGCGGTGGCTGAGGAGGAGAGGATTCTCCTTTTCTCCTTTCTCTTCTTCTCCCCTTCTTCTTCTCTCTCTTCAGTCGAGTCCCCTTTGTGAAGAATGAGGGATCTATTTATAGTTTTTCTGGAGTGGCATGGCTTGTAAAAAGGTGTGAGATCATGGGCGAATAGGGAGTGGTCGAATGGACGGCCGATATTAAACCCTTTTATCATGAACTATTTGTTGGAAATTTGGAGGCCTTAATGATGTTGGAATTTAGCGATCTTGGGCTCGGTGGATTCATCTCGTCGAGTCGTTCGATTAGAGTATAAGCTCGTTAAAATCGGAGACTATTTCGTAACTCAAATTACAATTTGAACCTTTCAACAGCGGTTCGGGTCCTTGATTAGGACTCATTTGTGCTTGGATTGGGTCGAATTTAATGTCGTTAGGTTCTTATTTCCGAGACGCTCAGTTTGACTATAAGCTCGCTGAAATCGGAGTTTGAATGTTCTTGATTTTAATTTTTGAAGTTTCCAGTTATATTTTGCCTCAAGATTCGTGCTTGATCAAGAATATTTTTGAGAGAATACATCAGATCTAATGGCTAAATTGTAAATTTTAAGAAAAGCACGGGCTCAAATTAAGTAGTACTAATCGAACAAGAATTCATGCAGGTGCATGCTACACTGCCATTCACCGCATATGAATCCCTTGGCAATTTTAGGGTTCCTCTCTTACCTCCCTCGTGGGATCATTTTTCTTCTCGATTTCTCTTCATTACTCCTTCGATTTTCGACTCTGGTCTCTTAGGGGTTCCTGGCCTCTTTGAGGCAGGTTGTTTGTTGGCGGGGATGACTTCGTCCAATGTTTTGGGGAAGGCGTCCAGCCCGATTGAAGGAAAAAGAAAAGGCTTTTTCGAGCTTGATGAATCTGCTTCCAAATCTCTTTCTCGTTCCTTTAAAGATGTTCTTGCTGGTAACCTAAGCCAAGGTGATAACGCCCCTAAATTTACCCAATCTGTTGTTAATGGAGTTCTGGCTGTGCTTATTTCTGATGAGGATGTTCTTAAACTAGCTTCACCTTTTTAGTTCACTTTGGTTGGAAAATTTGCTCTGCGTAGACCTAATCTGGATTATGTGCGATCTTTTTTCAAAAATCTCAACCTTTCGGGTTTTTATTCGGTGGGTTTGTTGGATTCAAAACATGTTGCGATTCAGTTGTCTAATGATTTGGATTACAGCAGAGTCTTTGCTAGGAGATCGTATTTTATAAACAATTGTGAGATGCGTGTTTTAAATTGGACTTCGTTTTTTTATGTGCATGAAGAATCGCCTATAGTTTTGACCTGGATTTCTTTCCCTAATTTGCGATTGCATTTTTTTAACCCTCAAGTCTTGCATGCTCTTGGTTCTATTTTTGGAAGGCCTTTGCAAACCGACCAAGCTACGGCCTCCAGGACTCGTCCGTCTGTAGCTCGGATTCTCGTGGAAGTGGACATTTCTAAGAAGCATCCCAAAGAGGTTCGGGTCGGATCAAAAGCTTTTGGGTATTTGCAAAAGGTTGAGTTAAAAAAGGTTTCGAAATTTTGCTCACACTGTAAGATCCATGGTCATGCTATGTCTGACTGTTTTAGATTACATCCTGAACTTAAAAAAAATTCTAATCAGGTTAATGATAAAGCGGTGTCACCTGTTAATGTTTCTTCTTCTGATAATGAGTTGGAAAAAGTAGTTTCTAATGCAAAGGGTGATATTATGGAGGAAACTATGGCAGCCTCTGATAATGAGTTGGAAAAAGAAGTTTCAAATGCAGAGGGTGATACTATGAAGGAAACTGTGGCAGCCTTAAATTTGCCAGGTAACACTATAGTTTTGGAGGCTGGTCGGGCTGAAAAAAATGTTGGTAATCTGCTTGAAAAATCCCCTGATATTTTTATTTCTATTGATTCTATGTTACAAAATACTAATGATGATAATTAGTTCCCCCGGTTGCTACTGGGCCTCAGAATTTTGAGGCTGAGAACAGAGAAAATGGTGAAGAAGGGGAAATTTTACCTTCTAATGTTAAGAAAGGCAAAGCTTTACAAAATGAGTTGGAAAGTGCTAAAGGGTACAAAAACTTTGATGATTATTCCTCTATGTATAACATGGGGGAAGAAAAATCTACTAAACTTCCTAAGAAAAAAGGTAAGAAGGCTAAGGAATCTTCTTCTTATTTGCAGGTTTTTAATAAATCTCAAACTAAATCTAAAAGTTCTAATGGTTAAGTACCTTGTTTGGAATATTAGAGGCATTGATGGGAATGATTCTATTGTTAGAGTTAGAAATATTTGCATGATTCACAATATTCGATTTCTGATTATTATTGAGCCTTTAATTAGCATGACTAAGCTTGATAAAACTGCTTCTAAATTAGGCTTTACTAATGAGTTTGCTAATTGCTCCAATAAGATTTGGATTTTTTGGAACAATGTCATTACTATCACTATTCTGAATGATTTTATTCAAGTTGTTCATGTCTCTATTTCAATGTTTAATTTTGAATGTAAGGCTTCCTTTATTTATGCTGCTTGTACGAGAGTGGGTCTTTTGACCCTGTGGAATCAATTAAAGGATTTTGCTGCTAACAGTCCTGGCCCGTGGTGTGTTGGTGGTGATTTTAATATTATTTCTAATACATGTGAACGTTTGGGAGGTAACAACCCTAATGTCCATGCTATGGATGATTTTAATTCTATGATTTCTACCTGTGATTTACATGATATAGTTTTTTTTGGTAATGCTTATACTTGGAGTAGAGGCACTTTGTGGCAAAGACTTGATAGAATGCTGTTCAATAATGATTGGATGGCTAAGTGTCAAATGACTCATGTTGAACACCTTAGTAGAACTGCTTCTGATCATGCTCCCTTATTGCTTACTATTACTGCTACTAATACTTACATTCCTACTGCTTTTAAATTTCAAAATATGTGGTTATCTCATCATAATTTTCTGAATGTGGTGGAAACTAATTGGCTTGCTCCGATTTTCCCTAATGATAATATCTCGGGTATGGCTAAGTTGTGGAATAAACTCAGTAGATTGAAGCAAGTCTTGAGATGGTGGAACAAGCATGTTTTTAGAAATTTATTTTCTAATATTAAGCTTGCTGAAAATGAGATTTTGGAACTTGAAAATGTTGTTATGCTGAATCCTGATAGTGACAACCTCTCTGAGCTCAATAATGCTAAAATCAAGTTGTTAGAGTTACAAAATCAGGAAGAAACGTATTGGAAACAAAAAGCTACTACTAAGTTTTTTGTTGAGGGTGACAGAAATACTAAGTTTTTCCACTTTTTAGCCAATAAGAAAAGAGTTAGAAGTCACATTTTTAAAATTACTAATGCTAATGGGTGTATTTTGGAGGAGGAGGAGGCTATTTTATAGTCCGGGGTTGATCATTTTTGCAATATTTTTAATAAAGAGTTTAATCATGAAGCTACTTTAAACCCTTATATTGTGCCTTCTGGTATTTCAGATACTGACAACTTACATCTTACTATGGTACCTTCTGAGGATGAAGTTTGGAAGGTAATGCAGGCTATGAATGGTGACTCTGTTGCAGGACCTGATGGCTTTACTACTATCTTTTTCATTAAAACTTGACATATAATCAAAAAGGATATTTTGGATGCAATTTGTGATTTCTTTTTGGGTAATCCTTATATTAAGTTTTTTTCTACTACTAATCTTGTTTTAATTCCTAAGAAGGAGGCTACTAACAACTGGAATGACTTTAGACCTATAAGTTTATGCTCTTTTCTTAATAAGCTTATCTCTAAGATTATCGCTATTAGACTTGTTAATATCCTTCCTAGGATTATTTCTCAGAATCAAACTGGTTTTGTCAAAGGAAGGAGTATTTTTGTTAATATTTTGCTGGCTCAAGAAATTACACATGATATTAATACTAAAGTTCAAGGAGGTAACATCATTTTCAAATTGGACATTACTAAAGCTTATGATAATTTGTGTTGGAATTTCCTTTATAAAGTGCTTTCTTTGTTTGGTTTTAGTGATAGCTTTATTTCCCTCATTAAGAATATCATTGAGCAATGTTTTTTTTCTATCATCATTAATGGTAAAAGAAACTGTTTCTTTAATTCTACTCAAGGGTTGTGTCAAGGTGACCCTCTGTCCCCGGCTTTATTTATAATTGATGCTGACTATCTGTCTAGAAGTTTGGAATGACTTTGTAAAAGACATCCTAATTTGTTGTACCGGACGGGGGTTGGTATTCCCATTATCCATTTATGCTTTGCTGATGATTTTATTATTTTTACTAATAGTTCTTTGGCTAATATTAAGTTTCTTATAAAGCATTTAAAGGAGTTTCAAAATATGAGTGGGCTTTCTATCAATAAGAACAAAAGTTCTTTTATTGTTTCTAAGTATGCTAGTCAAGGGAAGATTAATGATATTAAATGTGTTTGTGGGTTTAACTGCTCTACTTTTCCTTTCAAGTATTTGGGAGCTCCTATTTTCAAGGGGCGTAAGAAAAGTTTTCTCTTTGAAGATATGGTGACGGTTTTCCAAAATAAGATTACTAATTGGTCTACTAACTTTCTTTCCTTTCATGGTAGACTTGTTTTGATAAAAAGTGTTTTAAATTCAATTCCAATATTTATTTTCCATACTCTTAACCCTGCTTCTTCTACCTGTCTTAGATTGGAAAGAATCATCAACAAGTTCTTTTGAGGTGCTAAGAATAGCAGGTCTTGCATTTTGTGGTCTTCTTGGATTAATATTTGTGGTCCTTATGAGGACGGTGGACTCAATTGTAAGAGCATTTCTGATATGGCTAATACTTTTTCTTATAAACTGTTTTTTTCTTTTAGATCTAATGTCAGTTTATGGGCTAAATTCATGCATGTTAAGTATTGTCATGATATGCATCCTACTACTTGTACTTTCAAGGCTTCTGATTCTTCTGTTTGGAAGCGTTTAATGAAGATTAGGAGGTTAGCCGAACCTTTTATCCAATGGGGCTTGGGTAAAGGGGATATTTATTTTTGGCAAGATAATTGGTTAGGAATGAGTTCCATTGATACTTTGATTTCTTCTCATACTATCTGCTCTACCAAGGTTAGTTCTTTCATTGACAGAGGTTTTTGGAATGTCAATATGTTGAGACCTCTTTTACCTGATGCTATTGTTAATCAAATTTTGAGCATTCCTTTAAATACAAATGAGAATGATCGGATCTTATTTAAAACTGCTACTAATAGTCTTTTTAATATTAAAGAGGTTTGGAATGATTTTAGGATCATTAAGGATTCTTCTAGGATTTATGCAAATATTTGGCACAATAATATCCCTATGTCGTATTCCATTCTTACTTGGAGGTGTTTGAAGGGTTTTCTACCGGTGGATGTCAGGCTTTTGAGTAAAGGTTTTTATTTGCCTTATAAATGTCATTGTTGTGCTAACACTGAAAGTATTAAGCATGTTTTTCTTTTTGGTAAGACTGCTCAAAAAGTGTGGAGGTATTATGCTCTTTTGGTTAATAAACCTATGCCTGATTTAAATTCTTCTGCTCAGGTTTCTGGTTTGTCGGTTTTAACTGAGTGGATGTCTAATGTTAGAGGGAATGTTCTTAATTTAATACCTATTTTCATACTTTGGTTTCTTTGGAAAGCCAGGAATGCGGCTAAGTATGATGGGATTAAGATGAAAGATACTGTTATTATCACTAATATCAATCATAGATTATTTCAGTCATTTAATGCTAAGATTATTACTAGAAATAATATGTCCAATTGTCAGGATTTGTGTGTTAAGCTGGGTATTACTATTCATTTTGAGGATGTTATTAGGAGGGAGAGAATTGTGAGATGGTTAAAACCGAAGGCTCCGGCCATTAAGTTGAATTCTGATGGGTCTGTTGATAGATTCTCTGCTGGTTTTGGGGGTATTATCCGGGACTCTGTTGGTAAAGTAATTGTGGCTTATGCGGGCCCTTTATCTTCGTGTATGGTCATTTTTGCTTAGCTAATGGGTCTGTTAAAAGGGCTGATTATCTATCATAAGAGAGGGTTCACTAATGTTGAGATTGAGGTGGATGCTTTAATCGTTATTCAAATTATTAATAATGCCCAAATTTTTTATCCGCAGTTTTTTTATCTCATTAGAGAAATTAGGGTAGCCCTTTCAACAGTTAATTTTACCTTGGCTCATCTGCTTAGAGAGGGTAATGCCTGTGCTGATGCTTTAGTTAAGCGTGGCAGCACTTTGGAGGAAGAAAGAGAATTTGATATGGAAAATTTGCCTCAGTTGGTTAAAGGTTTGGTTAACCTAGATAAATTGAGCACCCCTTATATTCGTTTCAATTAGTTCATGCCTCTACTAATTTTTAGTTCTGGTGGCCTGGTTCTGCTGTTGTTTTTTGTTCTGCTGTATCCTTCACAGATCAGGATGGCTGTTGTTCGGTTGAATTTCAAGGTTTGGTTGTGGCTGGGCTTTGCCAGTATGTTATGCTGCAAAATGGGGTTTACTTTCAAAAGCTATTATCTTAAACAATGTTTTTTCATGACTAATAGTGTTTTTGGAGATTCCCTTTCAGGATACATTTCATTGGCTGCCTGTTTATGTGCAAGGCCTATACTATTTGATCAAGTGGGAATTTTAAAGAATTGCAAGGTACTTTTTATTTCTAGCTATTTTGCCTTTTTCTGTAGTGTTCTTCAATTTTGCAGGAAGATGGTGCTGAATGCTGATTTAAGGATCTTCCTTTTTTGGGTGTTGTCTACTTACAGTCCGAGCATTTTCCTTTATTATTTTTGTAATCTTAGAACAAGGAACCACCGGCTCTTAGGTTTTATTTTTTTTAATCTTGTAGCTCTTTGGAGCAGTAGAGGGCTGGAGGATCCTTTTAAGGACTTTGTAACCGCTAATTTTGATATAAACGCGTAGGCCCCTCCGTGGGTTTTAATTAAAAAAAAAATGGCAACCATATGACTTTCTATGAAAAATGGTTGCCAACTTTCCATAGATTGATTCAATTGCTGAAATTTTGAATTCTTTTATGTTTTTTTTTTAATATTTATTTTTTATTCTATAACTTGCATTGGTTGAATGGATATAATTCATTAGAATTGATATTTTTTATGAGTATTTATATGCATATCACTAGTGTTGTGAGTACTAGACTTAGTAAATGGCTCATGAACTAGCTCGATGAGCTAAAGAGTCAAACTTGCGTAAGTCCTGATTCGATTTGTGAGCTCGTGAGTTGGCTCATTTATATATAAATATAATGTACTTTGAATATACTAGCATTTAGGATTTTGAGTAAAAAATAATTAAAAATATTCAAAAATATATATCTCGCTTTTTTGTAATAATTAATTATTTATTATAATTTTCAAAATTTCGCATTATCATAATAATGGTTTAAATTATAATCATTTTATCTTTTTCATGATAAACGAGATTGATCTGTGAGCCTGCTCTAAGTTATATAATAGAGCTCACGCTCGAGCTAGTACTACATTACTTAAATAAGCTCAGGCACAAGTTAGAAGTGACTCGAGTTCTACTCGACTCGTTTACACCACTGCATACCAATTAAAAATATTGAGAATTATATATTTAAAAATTGAATTTGTCTACTTAAATTCTCATGTCTATCATCATATTGCTTACAGCTAGCACCCTTCACTATCAATCTAGTTGTTATTCACATGCCTTCGTCTACTCACAGGAGTTTGAAGAGGAAGACATCAATGGTCACCCCTTCTCTGCACTTTCTTTGAGGTCTACTGCTCTTAAACTATATGTGATCGACTGGTCCATTCGACATATGGAGAAGCTTTTTACGTGCATGATAACATGCAATGAAAAAGAGAGAGCCGTAAATAAGCTCACATGTGAAGGCATCAATAACAATCTCAATGAGTTTCGATGAGAGTTAATGGAAGTACTATTATATATAAATTTTAATAGTTTAAGTACAATAATAATGTATATAAATCCCTTTTTCTTTTACGTAGAAAATTTAAGAGCAAATAGAAGTCACATTAAGCGTTTGAAAGTTCTTTCCAAGTGATAAGGATGGACAGTTGGAGACTGAGACTTGTCTTGTTTAATGAAAAAAACATAGCGTGAGGAGGTGAGAGAAGTGGAAAGAAAAAGACCGGCAGAAAGAGGGCACCAAAAACAGAAGGACTGCTATGTATTACTATATATTTGCAGTGTTTTTTTAATAAAATATCTCTATAATTACACATTTATGAATTATATATTTGCACGTAATGGTTCCAGTTGTAGTACAGTTAACATGCATAATAACTTCTCGTTATGAAATAAATTAAACCAGGTCTACACCTATAGCATATGATGTTTTTAGGGGGCTACAAGTAAATAACATTTAAAATTATAAAATTTATGTAATATAGCACTTCCTTAGTAACTTAAAGAAATTCATGACGATGGGCTTTGGAAACTTTCGTGGGTAGTCCATTAATGAACAAGAGATTATTATGTGTGAAGTCTGAACGGGAGATAAATCCAAATTTTAGGATGGTACACAATAAATTAGTCATAAAAGCATACGATTATATAATTATTACAACATTATTATACCATTTATACCATTTTAAATACTTTTAATATTTATTACACCATCCAATTCAATCACATTCAAACCATTGAACATTGAGCCTTGATATGCATGTCATCAGAAAATTATCTTGATCGGGCACGAATCTCGAGGCAAAAATCAAATTGTAAACTTCAAAAATTAAATTCAGGATCATTTGAACTCTGATTTTAGTAAAATTATAGTCAAACTGAGAGTCTCGGAAATACGAATCCAACGACACCAAATTCGACTCAATCCGAGCCCAAATGAGTCCTAATCAAGGACCCGAAGCGCTGTTGGAAAGTTCAAACCACAATTTGAGTTACCAAACGGTTTCCAAGTATGACGTGCTTATAGTCGAATCGAGCAGCTCGACGAGACAAATCCAACGAGCCCAATATCATCGAATTATGACATCATTAAGATCTTCAAATGTCTGATGAACAGTACATGATCAAGGGATTCAATATCAGCTGTCCATCCGAATCACTCCACATTTGCCCTTGATCCTCCCCCTATTTACGGGTCATGCCATCCTCAAAAAATTATAAATTTCCCATCATTTCTCTTGAGGGGGGATCCAAACAAGAAGAAAAAGAGAAGAAGGATATGAGGGAAGAAACTCCTCCTCGACCACCATCGCCAGAATTCTGCCTAAGGGATGCCGGAATTCTGCCCGACTTTCATGAGAAGTCTGAATTCTGCCCAAATGATGCCGGAATTCCACCCAACTTTCCAAGTGATGCCAGAATTTCGCCCGACATCCAAGTGATGCCGAAATTCCTCCCGATCTCCAAGTGCGCTGAAATTCCGCCCGACCCCCCAAGTGATGTCGGGGTTTCACCCCAACTCCAAGTGACATCGGAGTTATGCCTGAATACCATCTAACATCGGAGTTCTCCTCGGCCATCAACTGACATTGGACTTCTACCCGACGCTAGACCTCTGTTCATCGCCAAGTTTTTACCCGACGTCGGACTTCTGTCTATTATCAAACTTTCACCGGACATTATTCGATTTTGGATTCCTATCCATTATTGGACTTCTATATGACGTCGTTTTACTAACCTCCGTTGTTAGATAACGATCCTTCTGACTTCCGTCTCCCACCGACTACCGTCCTTCTGACTTACGTCGCTCATCAACTACGATTCTTCGACCAAATGAACATGTCAAAAGTGATTCTTTGTATTCACATTATATAATGTACAATGTCAGATGTATATCAAGCTAAGACTTTCCCCCAAGGAAGGGCCTCATTTGTAATCTATAATAATAGTTGATTCATTCAAACTGGGCTAGGCCTCGTGATTTCCCTCCATTTCAGGAGTTTTTCACGTAAAAATCTTTGTATCTCATATGAATGTTACACTCTCTCTCTTATCTGATTGCATGCTAGATTTTTGTACAATGCTAAGACGTTAATTTTATATTTTTCTACCACAGTGAATATTCCAGGACACAACAGTTTGACACCGTTTGTGGAAATAGTGGTTCCTGACTAGGGGGCAAATTTTGCTCCAACCTCAAAAAGTCTTTCCTGTCAACTTCTTGACATAAGTCATTATTGTATCAATTTCATAAAAATTAAATATGGACTAGGGGGAAACTTTGACTCCAATTGTGATAAAAAAGATTCTCCAATGTTTTCAACATCAAGATTATATTTTAAGAAAATCCAAGCAAATGCAAAGATTGCAAGCTTTATACACTCCCTTGTCGGACTTCTACTCCTTTAGCAATGTCTTAATCTCGACCTCAAAAAGACAGTAACGGTCTAAAAATAGATCGTTATTCACCTTTGATTCGGGATACACGTGGCATTCGTCCCATCCCAATTAAGTTAAAATCAATCCCAGGGGGATCCGATCCGACCTCTTCCATACAGGTTAACGTCGTCGAGCAATGGCTCTGATATATAACATCGGATAGGTCTTACATCCTTGAAGGATTCTCTCGATTTCTTCCACATAGGTTAATGTTATAGAGTAAAGTGCTCTGATATATAACCTCGAATAGGTCTTTCATCCTTAATGGATTTACTCGACCTCTTCCATACAAGTTAACATCATCGAGCAATGCTCTGACATACAACCTCAGATAGGTCTTATATCCTTGGTGGATTCTCTCGACCTCTTCAACATAGGTTAACATCATCGAGCAAAGTGATCTGATATACAACTTTGGATATGTCTTACAATCTTAGTGGATTCTCTTGACCTCTTCCACATATGTTAACATCATCGAGTAGTACTCTGACATGCAACCTCGGATAGGTCTTATATCATTGATGGATTCTCTTGACCTCTTCCACATAGATTATTATCATCGAGTAGTGCTCTGATATACAACCTCGGATAGGTCTTACATCCTTGGTGGATTCTCTCAACCACTTCCATATAGGTTAATTTCATGGAGCAACAGCTCTGACATCTAACCTCGGATAAGGTTCTACACCCTTGGTGAATTCTCTCGACCTCTTTCATAGAGGTCGAGCAGTGCTCTCTCTACCTCTTTCATAGAGGTCGAGTAGTGCTCTGAGTGAATAATATTATTTCTATAAAGATTTTATAAAAGTAAGTGATTGATAAAATATCACTCATATGAAGATTCTTAGCAAGCTAAAAAGTTTTAAAAAGTTCATTATGTAATATATCAAAGCATGCTGATGCAATCACAATTCAGCTTGTTCCAAAAAACAAATTCTCAACTTCTTATATAATATCAATGAAGTTACATATATACATATTCATGTGTACATTTGTTCTCACTAGAAGTTAAAATTAAAAAGTATATTAGTATCAACTATACAAGTTATAATCATCAAGCAACAAATAACTTCTTTAAAGAAATATTACAATTTGATCTTTATAAGGCATCAACTCAATTAACACTACATATATGTCGCCAGATGAAAAATATAGCACATTTCTTCGGCTCCTTAAATCAGGGATATCTAATGTCGACATACTTCCGTATGAATACATATTGCCTTAGCAAATGCCACTAGACATCCGCGATCATCGGCCCTTCGTCTGATATTTGTTAGCGGTCTTTTACATTAGCCATCATTTGATTATCGCTCGACTGCTACTTACAGTGCACCTTCAAACTTTCTCCTTCAACTCTCCACTCGACCATTGACTGCCGATGAACTTCTTCTGAAATAGTGTCAAAATTCTCCACGTCTGCTAATCACTTATAGTTCTCCTCCAGACACTATGATCGTTAGATCTTCTCAAATTACCCTCACATACAAGCAGCAAAAAATCTTCTTCTGTCAAGAGTTGTCTATTAAGAAGATAGCCTATCATCGTAACTTTTTCTACACAAGAGAGGGGCACTGAAGCTTGATTGGGGAATGTCACCTATCTCCGACAGTGGAATGCCTCCAAGGTAAGAAAAAGGATGCAAGAAAAAAATAATTAGCTAAATTTTAACTTCTATATACGGAGAGGGAATGTCTCAACTATAAGAAAGTTAGAATGAGAGAAGAGAAAGAAAATGAATGGCTGCAAAATGTCTAACTTCTACATAAGAATAGGGGCGCCGATTTGAGTAGGAAAAGTCACCTACAAAAAATAATGGAATCTTCCAGCGGATTTTTTTTGCCGGTTACACGCACATTGAAAAAGTTATACCGGCAAAAATTAGGCCGTCAAAAATATTTTCGACGGAGTTTCGGCGGAATGTTTTGCCGGTATAATTTTTGGCGAACTATTTTGCATTAGAAAAAAAAAAAGAAAAAAAAAACTAAAAAAAATTTGAACACCACCCGCTAGGCACGCCAGCTCCAACCAGGCCTGCGCAAATCATGCGGCAAACTCGCTCCCGACCCATGCAAACGGCCCCAGCGGGGCTTTTGCGGCCAGCTCAACCAACCCAGATTGATGCCATCCCAACTAGACCACCACACAACCAAGACAGCGGGCCAGATGACCCGCGCTGCGGCCTGCAGCGCTCACGCCTTCGATGGGATTCAAACCCATGCCGACCGGGCATTAACCCTCCAACCAACATGCCACTGAGTTAAACCTGCACTCTTTTATTTTTTTTTTTAACTTTATATTAAACATAAATCAATTTCTTTAATTTAATTAAGAAATATTTAATAATAATTAATAACAAATATTTATTATAGTCATTATTTAAGAAAAATTAATTTTGGTCGAAAATTAATCGAAAATACATTCGTTGGAAAATGAATAAAAAAAATCCACAGGAAAATCGATTAAAAATCCGCCTGAAATTCTTCTGGAAAAAAGCTATTTTCCTATAGTGTAACTTCTATATAAGACGAGGGACGCTTAATTAAGTAGCAAAAGTCACTTACATAAAACAACAGAATGCATCAGCTGTAAGAAAGTTAGAGGGAGAAAAGAAGAAGGTGCAAGTTCCCCGTGGCCCTGAGGGGGTATTTATAGCATTTTTTGGGAAGAATAGAACATTACATAATTTTCTGAAATTTTATGAAGTTTTCTTGATTTTTTTAAATTTTTTCAAAATTTTCTTAAATTTTTTGGAAATGTTTGGGATTTTTTCGAAATTTTTTGAATTTAAAAAAATTCACGTGGGCGCCACAACAAAAAAAATTAAAAATTCAAAACCGTTGGATCAGAACCACGAGCGCCAAGGGAAGCGCCTGATCGCGCGCAACGTAGGCGCCGCCGGTAGCTGTGAGCGGTGGGCGGGCGGGCGAGTGTCTGGTTCGGCCGCCAACACTTCTCCAGGCCCTTTTTTTGCCCGGACACTTCAAATATGATGTTTTTGGGATCCCCGGACATGTTTTTCGATGTTCAGAATTCAATTTTGGCACTTTGGGAGCTCAACGAGCCCTCTATGATTGAGTTTTAATAAATTTTTAATTTTGGAATGCTATTTTTTATGATTCAGCCAATGTAAAATGTCAACATAAGTATTTTCAGATTTCTTGAGCTTCGATGTCCAAAAATAAGGGGGTAATTGATATGTCATCAAAAAATTATCTTGATCGAGCATGAATCTCGAGGCAAACATTGAATTGGAAACTTCAAAAATTAAATTCGGGATCATCTGAACTTCGATTTCAGCAAACTTATAGTCAAACTGAGCGTCTCAAAAATATGAACCCAATAACATCAAATTCGATTCAATCTGAGCTCAAATGGGTCCAAATTAAGGACCCGAAGCGCTGTTGCAAAGTTCAAACAACAATTTAAGTTATCAAACGATTTCCAAATATGACGTGCTTATATTCAAATCGAGCGTCTCGATGAGAAGAATCCAATGAGTCTAAGATCGCCAAATTCTGGCATCATTAAGATCTTTAAATGTCTGACAAACGGTACATAATCAAGGGATTCAATATCTGTCGTCTATACGAATCACTCCACCTTTGCCATTGATCCTCCACCTATTTACCGGTCATGCCATCATAAAAAAATTATAAGTAGCCCCTCATTTCTCTTGAGGGGGGATCTAAGTAGGAAGAAGAAGAGAAGAAAGATAGGAGGAAAGAAACTCCTCCTCGACCACCACCGCCAGAATTTTGCTCAAGTGATGCCGGAATTCTGCCCGACTTCCATGAGACGAAAAAATTTTGCCCAAATGATGTCGGAATTCCACCCGACTTCCAAGTGACGCTGAAATTTCGCCCAACCTCCAAGTGACGCCAGAATTCGACCCGACCTGCAAGTGACGCAGGAATTCCGCCCGACCTTCAAGTGATTCCGGAATTTCGCCCGACCCCCAAGTGATGTTGGGGTTTCACCTAAAGTCCAAGTGACGCCGACGTTCTGTCCGAATATCATCTAACGCCATAGTTCTCCTCAATTATCAACTGACGTCGGACTTCTACCCAACACCGGACCTCAGCTCGACGCCAAGTTTCTACCAGACGTCAGACTTCAACATGTTGTCAGACTTTCGCCGGACATCTATCCGATGCTTGATTTCTGTCCATTAATGGACTTCTATCTGACGACGTCCTATTAAACTCAGTTGTTAGATAACGGTCATGCTGACCTCTGTCGCCCGCCGACTACGGCCCTTCTAACTTACATCGCTCATCAACTACGGTCCTTCCGACCAAACGAACACGTCAATAGTGATCCTTTGTATTCACATTATGTAATGTACTCTGTCAGATGTACATCAAGCTAAGGCCTCCCCCCCAATGAAGGGCCTCATTTGTAATCAACTGCAATAATAGTGGATTCATTCAAACTGGGCCAGGCCCCGTGGTTTTTCTCCCTTTTCAGGGATTAAAAATCTTGGTGTCTCATATGAATGCTATACTCTCTCTCCTATCTGATTGCGTGCCGAATTTTCGTACATCGCTAAGACTCTAATTTTATATTTCTCTACCGCCGCGAATAATCCAGGACGCAACAAGCCTCTTATTCTTTTGATTCTATGTTCGATCCAATTTTAATAACCTTACAAACAAGAAATAATGGAGATTTATTTGTATTATTTTCTAAAAAAATTAATATTACATGAGTAAATAACTAAATTTAAATGTTAAATTTTAATATGGCAAAATAGCTAACTTTACGGTTAAGTTTATTCATATTTCAAAGTATATATGAGTTCAGAAGCGAATATATTATAAATATTTAGGCTTCATTTGATACAGTTTTTACTGTTATTATTTTACTATTTAAAAAAAGAAAGTTATACAAAACCTTAATTTGTATTAGGTCTCGTATTTAATTGCACAGTACAATGCGTGGCTATAGTATATTACAGCTCTTGTTTATTAATAAGATGGTTGATTTTGCTCAGTACGCATGAACAATGAAATAGAATTTAAGGTGCGCGCCAGCTAGAGTGACAGAAGAAGGGACGCTTAGGTTGCTTACTTGCATGATTTGAAGGACTTTACTGATTGTAAAATTATTTTACTTCATAATTTTATATTTAATGCTTTGTTTCAAAATAATTTATTTGTTAATTTAATTAATTATTTTAAATAATATTATTGATATATGTTTTTTTTTCTTTTGTTCATTAAGAAGAAAAAAAAAAGAAAGTTTACTAATCAATTTTTAGTGATGGAATATAAGAAAATTTTTAATTATTTTCCTACAATTGCATGTTATTAATGAGGGAGGGCTGTGTATAGGGGCAAATTATTGTGTCCGGTGTCCGGATTCGTCCGGACACCAATAAAAACATGCCACGTCACTCACAAATATCGGGGCCTAGTGCATCCGGGTGAGGTGGCGTCTCTGGATTGGATGTCCGCATGTCAGGTGACCAGACACAATAATTTCCTGTGTATAGGACATTTCAAACTTCTTTCTAGATCACCAATTCAAATTCTCACAACTAAAGCATTAATAGATACAAAGTAATATGATAAAAGAGGTAATAAGTGTGCATATGTAGGATATGTGATGCACTAAATATGAATGGATCAGTACTAAGAGCTTCAAAGTTATAACCATATCCTAAATTATTATATGAAATTATATACACCTTTAATCAGTAGATTAATCATACAAATGACAACACATATGTGAAAATATTATGTAGATGAATGGCTAAGCTATGTGAGTCAGAATTTAAATTATAACACAATTAAGAATATTATTCAACAACATTAGATATTTTAATTTATATCATAAAAATTGAAGTTACACAGAGATTCAACTAAAAATAATGTGATTGTTACAAGATAAATATTGAGAGTTATAGCGAAAGCTAAAGCACAAATAAGTTTTTGATTTTGGGTACAGGGTGGACTTTGGGGTAGAGCAATGATGTCGGAAATTTAATTTGGAGTGTGAAGAAATGGGAAAAATTCAATGGAAGGGATTTGAGGCAAGGAATGCTTTTCAATGGTTGAGATCTTAGGGTTGTTATGATCTACTATTGGGTAGTGAGGTTTGAGCAAATTTTAAGGTGGTTAATGTTGTGTGGAACTTAAGAGATATTTATATACAAAAATATGAGAGTAAGAACTTCTAGGAAATATTACTATGCTGAAAAAGGATGCATGAGTTTTAAGGGATTGTGATGTGAAAGTAATTTTGATGTGTGGAGATGAAAGAAGGATGGATGTTATGGTAGAGTTTTGCTACCTTGTTAAACATGGATAGAATAAGGGAAGAAAGCCTTGGAACTTAGAGAGAACCTCCATAATACTTCTGAGAAATGTAAAGATTAAAAAAGAAAGAAGAAACCGCATAAATAAAAGTAAAAACATTAATTATAATTTTCTTATCAAAGAATATTTTTTTCCTTCACTAAATGATACAAGATTAGCCACCATGTTTTTCAAAAGATGAATATATACTACATATCCAGTCTAATTTTTATTTTATCTCAATTGCCCTTTCCTTATAAATTTCATGATATTTATAAGCATTACATATAAGAGAATGATTAGGAAACCAAAAAGTAGTTAAATTATAATAATACACTTCTAAACATAATTTTGACTTCAAAACTATAGCCATGAAATTCAAAGATATTTTAATTTGATTGATTGAAGTTGTTGGAAGATGACAACCCACTAGAATTCTCAAAAGATGGCTAGCTATGCTATCTTTGATTTAGACTTTGATGATTTGGCAATGTGATATATCAAAGATGGGGTGGCACTGTAGACCCTACTAAGACTAAAATTCTATGTCACATTATTTTTCAAAGTTTATATTCCTAAATTAAAAATAATATTATTCTTTTGTTCAAATGAGAATGATAAAAACTAAAATATGATAAAATATAAAAGAATCACAATCAACTAGCCATCATGGATCTAGTGACTAAGATATTTTAAACTTCCTTTAAATCACCAATCAAAATCTCACAAATAGAGTATTCACAGAACTAAGTAATAAAATAAATGACGCACTAAATATGCAGTTATGGGACATGCGATGCACTAAATTTGAATACGCCGATACCAAGAGTGTTAAAGTTATAAACACAACCTTAATAATGGTATACTCAAAGATATGAAATCTTATACACTTGTAATCAATGGATAAATTCTATAGGTTATACAAGAAAAAGATAGGAATTGAGGCCCAATGTGATAATATTACTAAATCTTACCTAGATACTTATAGAATACTAATGAGAAGTCATATAGTCAAACTAAAGTCAAATCAAATCAAGAGAATACATATTACTCAGTCTATCAAAGGATTTAGGCTTCCTAAATTAACTACAGTCAATGAAATCTCTAAGAGTTGTTCTTGATAAATGAAACATACACTTATCTAATTTTGTCTAAGTTGATTATTATGAGGAAAGCTATGATTTAAAGATTGTTATGTCGATATGATAAACTATTGTTTGGGATGAGTATGTCCTTAATGTAGAGGATAAATCACTATAACCAAGTGAAATAATTCTCTCCACATAAGAAGCACATGCGATAATAATCATTAAATCACTAAATGCTCGATAAAGGAGTACAATGGTGTTAAATGGTTTATGGAGAAAGGGTAAGATGTCTAGTAAATAGTATAAAAATAACCTTAGTCAAGACTTCATGAGCTTGTTCTCTAAAGGCTATCAAGTGTAAAATTATTAGCCGAGAAGATACTTGACGCGATCGTGCCATGAGATTCTCGATCAACAACTATAAATTATAGTATTAAGAGTTGCCCTCATGACCTCAAATTATGGAAAGAAAAATCAAAATTTCTAAATGGACAAATTCTAAGAGGTGGATTAGTAAAATGTATGATTTGTAATATCTAGCTGTATAAAGAATTGCCCGCATAATAGGAAATAAATTAGAAAGCCCTATTATATGCTAGCTAGAGCTGCTCAATCAAACATATAATTTTTTTGGACGAGGAATGCTTATATAAGAAGCTCCATATATGATAAATCCTTGCTTATATAATTCTTGAGTGTATGATAAATCCATGCTTATATAAGAAGCTCCATCAAGAGGAACATGACATACAATGCAAGTTCTATTATATCTCCCCAAGTAAGGAAAGACATTTCTACTATGCATGATTGAATATGTTGTGAATATGAACGAGTGCTTCGAGATTTTAATTACAGGCTATTTAGATCAATGTGCCGTAATGGATACAATCTGCATATATATATATATATATATATATATATATATATATATATATGATACGTCATTACAAAATTAGCTTGATTGGGCACGAATCTCGAAGCAAAAGCTAGTTGGAAACTTCAAAAATTAAATCCGGAAGCATATGAACTCCGATTTCAGCAAGCTTACTGTCGAACTGAGCGTCTCGGAAATACGAACCTAACGACACCAAGATCAACCCAATCGGAGCCCAAATGAGTCCGAATCAAGAGCTCAAAGCGCTGTTGGAAGGTTCAAACTGCAATTTGAGTTATCAAACGGTCTCCGATTTTGACGAGCTTATACTCGAATCGAACGGCTCGACGAGTCGAATCCAACGAGCCCAAGATCACTAAATTCCGACATCATTAAGGCCTCCAAATGTCCAACGAACGGTGCACGATCATAGGATTCAATATTGGCCGTCCATTTGATCACTCCCTATTCGCCCTTGATCTCACACCTATTTACGGACCATGCCACTCCAGAAAATCTATAAATAGAGCCCTCATTCTTCACAAGAGAGTATCTAAGCAAGAGAGAGAAGAAGAGAAGAGAAGGAGAGAGAGAGAGAGAAGGAAGGAGTTCCTCCTCGACAGCCGCCGGACCACCACCTGACCACCGCAGAACCTCGCCGGACCACCGCCGGACCACCGCAGGAATCTCGTCGGACCACCGCCGGACCACCGCAGGAACCTCGCCGGACCACCACAGGACCTCGCCGGACCACCACCTTAAGGCCCGACGTTCAGTCCCTACGTCCTACCAAAGACCCGACGTCTTGTCCAAGGCCCGACGTTCAGTCCCTACGTCCTGCGAAAGACCCGACGTCTTGTTCCAGGCCCTATACTCAGTCTCTACTTCCTGCCAAAGACCCGACGCCCCACTCAGGACCCGACGTTCAGTCCCTACATCCTGCCGAAGACTCAACATCTTACTTAAGCCATTGTAATCTGTTCACCCCTGGAGGTGATCCAGTCCTTTGTAACCAATTCAAAATCTAGTGGAATCATTTTCAACTGGGCTAGGCCTCGTGGTTTTTTCCCTTGAAAGGGTTTTCCACGTAAAAAATCTTGTGTTCTCTGTGTGTGCTAGTTATACGTACAACGCTAAGACGTAGAATCAGATCTCTATCGCCGCGTAATTTCTAGCCCGCAACAGATTGGCGCCGTCTGTGGGAAAGTCAATCCCACTACACTAAAGAATCTTCCAATGGTCAACAGGCGTAGCCATCGCATCATGGGAACCTCCCGCTCTAATTCACACCAATCCAGGAATCAGTCCCTGAATCAAGGACGACAGGCATCTGCCTCCTTTCACCCCGGTAACCGACACCCTGCCGGAGAAGGAACTTCAGGGCCATCCCTAGAAGAGCGTATCAGAAAAATGGAGGAATCTCAAAATGAGATCCTTCAGCTCTTAAGGGGAGCTCGAGGACCAGCGCCAGTACCCCAAGAAGATACTCTTCTCCCTCGAGACCAGCCAGGATTCGAAGACATTCTTCATGTCGAAGTCCCCCTTCCTCCGCCAAGGATGCGCCCTCCTACACGTCCGGAGAATGAGCTTGCCGATACAGCAAGCTCTACCCATCCTTCGCGCACGGGTCACCGACAGCATATGCCGCCAGACGTCCCCGAGGACTTAGACCAACAGCGCGTTACTGAACTCCCCCGTAATACTCTACGGCATGAGTTACGAAGATTAGTCCGAGAAGAGTTCCCCACAGGGGGTATCAGGCAGTCCCTTCACCAACGGGACATTCAGGAGTCATCACCTTTCACCGAAGCTGTCCTTCGATATCCCGTTCCGGCAAGATTCAAACTCCCAAATATTGATTCTTATGATGGGACTTCAGACCCCTATGAACATATCGATCACTACCGCACTATTATGCATATCCAGCAGGCCCCAGACGCTCTGCTCTGTCAAGTTTTTCCGGCTACCCTTAAAGGGCAGGCCCGGACATGGTTCTACTCCCTACCCCCTCGGTCCATTCCCCTATTCGTTAAACTGGCCAAATTGTTTGTCGAACAATTTGTCGCCAACCGAAGGATGATTAAAGACTCCTCCCACCTTTCGGGGATACGACAGAACGAGGGTGAATCTCTCAAAGAATATTTTCAAAGGTTTTTTGCAGAAGCCCGACAAATTCCAGGGGTAGATCCCGAATTGCTACGAGGTGTATTTCTTGGAGGGCTTCGTCCAGGCCCTTTCTACTCGGCACTTATGCGAGAAACGGTCCATTCCTATGCGGATTTAATCCACCGAGTAGAGGCCCAAATTACTGCCGACGAAGCCATCAATGCTCATAGGAAGCAATTCGAGCAAACAACCGGAAAGCGAAAAAATCCCCCAGGGACGGAGAATCCCCCCTCACAAAGGAAGAAGCAAGGAAACTACAATCTTCCTCCTCGACCCTCACAGCCACGACGGGAGCCCCGACAAGAAAAAGAGTACACGCCACTTAATACCTCCCGAGCAAATGTATTAATGGCTATCCGAGACCAAGAGAGTGTAAAGTGGCCGTACCCTTTAAAGCCTAATACCGGAAACCAAGAACAGTATTGTCATTTCCACCGCAGTCGTGGACACACCACTGAAGCATGCAGGCAGCTCAAGGAGGAAATTGAGAGACTGATCCGACAAGGATATCTCCGACAGTTCATCAAGAATCCAACAGCTCGAGAAGAAACCGTTCCGACTGGGGGGCAAGATCAACAAAAACAGTCGACAAACAACCGCCAGATGGTCGGTGAGATTGAAACTATTGCTGGAGGCCCTTCAACGCCTTGCCAAATTCTAATCGCAGAGAACAAGGAGCCACCAACAAAAAAGCTTCATGTCGATCACTCCATCACCTTCAAGGAGTCTGATCTAGAAGGTGTAAAGACTCCTCATCAAGACCCGCTGGTGATTAGCGCAGGAATCGGCGACCCATGTTACAATGTTAAAAGGATCTTGGTAGACAATGGAAGCTCAGTAGATGTTTTATTCTACTCCACTTTTCTTAGCATGGGCCTATCTAGAGAGAAACTCCAGCCTGCTGCCGGTCCACTGTATGGATTTGACAACCGGCCTGTAAGAGTTGAAGGAACCATTACTCTTCCGGTTGTACTTGGAGAATTCCCCCGTCAAGTTGAGCACCCCATTCTATTCATTGTAGTGAAGTCCGAATCAGCCTACAATGCGATCTTTGGAAGACCACTTCAAACAATTTTCGGGGCTGTTGCTTCAATTCCCCACTTAAAGCTCAAGTTTCCTACCCCATCAGGGATCGGAACAGTACGAGGAGATCAACAAGTAGCACAGTCATGCTATCTTAGGCAGGCTCAACCACACTCATCAGTTACTCTAAGCATCGAAGACTTCGATCTTCGGAATGAAGATACCCCTCAAAGGGCCTCCCCTGTAGAAGATCTTACCTGTGTCTCCCTATCAGAAGAACATCCCTCGAGAACAGTACAGATCGGATCACTCCTCTCAGATACAGAGAAAAAAGAATATGTAGACTTTCTACGTACAAACCAAGACGTATTCGCATGGAGTTCAGCAGATATGCCCGGTATTAATCCTGAAATAATTATGCACTCCCTGAAGATCAACCCAGCATGTAAGCCAGTGATTCAAAAGAAACGAAATTTCGCCCTAGAACGTCAGCTGGCAATCGAACAGGAGGTTGATAAGCTTTTAAAAGCAAGATTCATAAGGGAAGTACACTACCCATCTTGGTTAGCCAACGTCGTGATGGTTCGGAAAACAAATGGGGCTTGGAGAATGTGCGTGGACTATACGGATCTCAATAAAGCTTGCCCCAAGGATAGCTTCCCGCTCCCCCGAATAGATCAGCTAGTCGACGCCACATCCGGACATCAGATGTTAAGCTTTATGGATGCCTACTCCGGATACAACCAAATACAAATGGATCCCGCCGATGAGGAGGCAACATCTTTTCAAACGGACAAAGAGTTATATTGTTACCTGGTAATGCCATTCGGGCTCAAAAATGCAGGGGCAACTTACCAACGACTTATGAATAAGGTTTTTAAGAACCTTATTGGGCGTACCATGGAAGTCTATGTGGACGATATGCTGGTGAAGAGCCTCGAGAAATCTCAGCATATCTCAGATTTGGAAGAATATTTTAACCTTCTCCGATCTTACAACATGCGCCTCAACCCCTCCAAATGTGCATTTGGAGTCACCTCAGGAAAGTTTTTGGGATTCATGGTTACCCACCGAGGGATTGAGGCCAACCCGGAAAAGATCAAGGCCCTAAGGGACATGCTACCCCCCAGAAACATCAAAGAAGTTCAGAGACTGAATGGAAGGATCGCAGCACTCTCTCGATTTCTAGCTCGTTCGGGAGATAAATATTTGCCTTTCTTCAAGATCCTCAGGGGGGCTCGTAGCTCAGGATTCCAATGGACTGATAAATGCCAAGAAGCTTTTGAACAACTCCGAACTTATCTAGCCTCACCACCGCTTCTCTCAAAGCCAATTCCAGGGGAAATTTTGTATATGTACATGGCCGTCTCTTCTCAAGCTATAAGTTCGGTCTTGGTTCGGATGGATGATTCGACTCAACGCCCAGTCTATTACATCAGCAAGGTACTTTCAGATGTTGAAATGCGTTATCCATTGGCAGACAAAACAGCCTTAGCATTGGTCTTCTCAGCCAGGAAGTTACGACCTTATTTTCAGGCACATGCGATCAGGGTTTATACAAACCTGCCGCTGAAAAATATTCTTCAAAAACCCGAAGCCTCCGGAAGATTGATCAAATGGTCAGTAGAACTTGGAGAGTTCGATATACAGTTCTTACCTAGACCCGACATCAAGTCACAGGTGCTTGCCGATTTTGTAGTCGAATGTACTAGCTACACCTCCGAGGAATTGCCTGATGTATCCCCTTCTTCCTCCTGCTGGACATTATATGTAGACGGAGCTTCTGGGAGTTCTGGTGCTGGTGCTGGAATCCTATTAATCTCCCCGCAGAAAGCCACACTTGAATACGGGCTTAGACTGAAGTTTCCGGCAACAAACAATGTTGCTGAATATGAAGCTCTAATCGCTGGATTAAGATTGGCAATTGATTGCGAAGTCCAAGACTTAGTGGTTCACACTGATTCCCAACTGGTTGCTTCTCAAGTAGAAGGGGAATTCGATACTCACAACCCACTTTTGGCTCAATACTGCCAGATAGTTAAAACATTGTTGGCTCAAATAGCAAAGCATCAGGTCATCCATATCCTTCGAGAGAAAAACACAAGGGCAGACTCACTCTCCAAGTTAGCTACCTCTACAACGGGAGATGTTTTTAAAAGAAAATTCATTGAGGAGATCCACTTCCCTAGCATTCAAGGCTCATGGGTACTTCAATCAATAGAGGAATCAAAAGAAGTTTCTTGGATCGACCCCATTCTTGCTCTCCTACAAGAAGGCTCTCTCCCTGAAGACCCAGTTATGGCAGTACGACTTCGGAGGCAAGCAGCCAACTTCACCATTATTAACGGAGAGTTATACAAACGATCTTTCACGGGGCCATACCTCAAATGCCTTCCTCCTTCGGAGGCAAATTATGCACTTCGCGAAGTACATTCGGGCATTTGTGGGGAACATTTGGGTGGAAGGGCGCTAGCCCAAAAGGTCCTGAGACAAGGGTTCTACTGGCCGACGATAAAACAGGATGCATTAGAACTTGTACGGAAATGTAACAGTTGCCAGTTACATGCCAACCTCACTCATCTACCCGCCGTAGAGATATCGACATTACAGAGTCCCTGGCCTTTTGCCCAATGGGGGATCGACATAATGGGACCATTTCCTATGGCCACGGGACAGCGAAAATTCATCATATTAGCTGTCGACTATTTCACAAAGTGGGTAGAAGCAGAACCACTAGCGAAGATCACTGAAGCAAATGCCAAACAGTTTTTGTGGAAGAGCATAATATGTCGCTTTGGCATTCCTGCAAAAGTTATTACTGATAACGGGACACAGTTCACCGGAAGGGTCTTTACCACATTTTGTAAAGATCTCCACATTCATCTAGTACACACAGCTGTGGCTCATCCTCAGACTAATGGACAGACAGAAGTCACTAATCGGACCATTCTGAGAGGACTGAAAACACGGCTGGAGAAGGCTGGGGGGCAATGGGCTGACGAGCTCCCAAACGTCCTTTGGGCCTATCGTACAACAGCAAGGACTCCAACAGGAGAGACACCGTATAACCTCTGCTTTGGTACAGAGGCTGTCATTCCAGTCGACATTGGAGTCCCCAGTCATAGAGTACAAACTTTCGACTCCAATACCAACGACGAAAAACTCAGGCACAACCTAGACCTCCTTCCAGAAGTAAGAAACGGGACAATACTTAAGGTTGCTGCCTACCACCAGAGAGTTGCCCGTCACTATAACAGAAGGATGAAGCCTCGACATATATCGGTAGGAGATCTGGTCCTACGCAGCATTGAGGCGGCAGGCAAAGGTCCTCAACGAAAAAAACTCTCCCCCCTCTGGGAAGGCCCGTACCTAGTAGCAGCTATGGTGAAGCCAGGGACTTTCAAATTAAAGGATGCTGAAGGGAAGATGCTTCCTCGAACTTGGAATATCGAGAACCTCCGCAAATACTATCAGTAGAGCGTAATCGTGTCGTTTGTTTTAGAATGTTATATGTCTTTTGCTTACTGTAGATGTCTTTAATTTCGGACTTTGTTTATGGTGTTTCTAGTTTCCTTCTCCCCTAAACTGTTTTCGGGAACAATGTTCTTCGTTTAATAGCAGTAAAAGACTTTGTTAAGTTTTGAACTTTAATTTTGAGCAGTAGATGATTATTGTTCAGTCGCTAGTTGATCAATCCCAGGGGGATTCGATCCGACCTCTTCCACACAGGTTAACGTCATCGAGCAAGGCTCTGACTCACAACCTCGGATAGGTCTTATATCCTTGGTGGATTCTCCCGACCTCTTCCACACAGGTTAACGTCATCGAGCAGGGCCTCTGACTCACAACCTCGGATAGGTCTTATATCCTTGGTGGATTCTCCCGACCTCTTCCACACAGGTTAACGTCATCGAGCAGGGCTCTGACTCACCAACCTCGGATAGGTCTTATATCCTTGGTGGATTCTCCCGACCTTTTCCACACAGGTTAACGTCATCGAGCAGGGCTCTGACTCACAACCTCGGATAGGTCTTATATACTTGATGGATTCTCCCGACCTCTTCCACACAGGTTAACGTCATCGAGCAGGGCTCTGACTCACAACCTCGGATAGGTCTTACATCTCTTATAGATTCTTTTAACCTCTTTCATACAGGTTGGCGTCATCAAGCAAGGCTCTGGCGTACAACTTAAAGTAAATAGTACATCCTTAGAGGATCCTTTTAAACTTTCAAGCATAGGTTGGAAGATAAATACCTTAAACAAATATAAAAGAAATTCACTCAGAATAAATAGATACACTGGAATATCTAAGTCATATAGCAACAGAACAATAATCCACTACTAAGTCAAAGTAGATATCACACAACAGTACAAAACATCAGGTACATCACAATAACTAAAAAGACAAACTAATACAAACAACAGGAACTAGAAAGCCTACTCAACATCTACTATCTCATCATCTGCATCAAGATCGAGGACCTTCCGAAGATCACTCTCTACCTCATCACCATCAGAGCCTGAAGGAAAGTCAGCTGAAGCCTGGCTAGGGGTCACCTCTTCGGCTGGAACTCCGGTCTTTCGCTGCATCAGGCGAACCCCCTTAAAGAAGCCTCTAATAAATCCATCCTCAGTGCACTGCTGCTCCAAACCCTTCACCTCTATAGCATAGATGTGATCTCGGGCCTCCTCAACACGATCCTGGACGATAGTCTTGAATGCTATGGACTTCTTGAAGTCTTCAATAACTCTTGAAGGTTCTGAACTAGACAAGGCAGCCTCCTTCTCAGCTATAATGGCCTGAGACTCCTTATCCTTCATCTCCAGCGACGCAATCTTCTTCTCCGAAACTTTCTGCTCTCTCAAAAGTCTGGTGATCGTCGCGTGAGCCTCCTCAAGATCTATCTGATGCCGATCTGCCTGCTGATTCCGGAGAGTTACAGAGCGCATTGTGTTGGCAAGCTCAGTCCTGCAATCGCTCAACTCATCTTCAAGCACCTTCACCTCCTTAACCTTCTGCTCATACTTCCGCTTGAACTCCCCCTGAAGATACTTGATCTTAACAAACTCATTATTCCAGTCATTAATCTCGATCCCAATGCGCGACAGCTGAAATAAAAAGAAAAATTTATTATAAGTCACCTCAGAAGCAAATGAGATAAAAAATATTGAGATATGTTACTCACCAAATTACTGGTCTTGTTATGTCCGAGGCATTGATGATTCATGACATCCTCAGGGATATGCAGCTTGGCTGGGGAAGAGTCAATTTGGGTCTTGTCAGTGGTTATCTCTTCCAACCTCTTCCTCTTCGAAACCTGGGGGTCGTCGCCTCTAGCCGGTCGTTTGGGAGCCGCTTTTGAAGCAGGGGCAGGAGGCTCAGGAATCCTGGATGTCGGCTTCAACTTTCTTGCATCAGACCTCCCAGTATGAAATGAAATCCCAACCTTGAATAAGAACTCTTCTTCAGTGTATTTGCTCATATGACGAACCTCAAATAGAAGATGTTCAAGATCGGGAACTTTCAAGATCCTCATTATGTCTTCCTCGCTGACATGTAGAGGGGATGGTAAATCCCTCATCTTTCCCCACTTCTCTATCAAGCCCCAATCATTCTTCACAAAAAAGAAAGCATTGACCCAATTCTTTGAAGGATCGCGGGTACGTACATCCAACCATTTGGATCTGAAAGTCACACGCCCAGACGTATCACTGGTAAGCTTGCCCATCCGTGAAAGATGCTCCGGGGTCATAGTGGCTCCCCGATCCCGAAAGAGAGCAATCAATCCCATAGCCACTGATATTGCTCTAAATGAAAGTTGGAATAGGTTCACACCGCACCTTTGTAAGACTTCGATCAGCTCAGTAGGAGGTGGAAAGCGTAAACCAGCCCGCAAGTGGGCCTCAGAAACGGTCACGTACCCAGGAGGAGGAAGATTCGCCCGATCAGACATCCTCGGGACCATCGTCTTCACATCATTCGGGAAGTAATAATTCTTGCGAAAAAGGAATAGGAAGTCATTTGTAACAGTCGACGTTGTCTCATCCAACTCCCTATTTGGCCTCCGCTCGCCATCATGCGGTGCGACGGGGTCTCCCCGGATCACAGGATCTCTCGGTGGGGGGTGATCACCTGACATTTCTAGGGGGAGAGGGGGAAAGAAGAAGATCTCCGAACTTCCTTGCCAAGAGAGGGGCCTCAGAAGACTGAGGGAAGGCCTCAATAGAAAGGACAGAGGGAGAAGATCTCCGAACTTCCTTGCCAAGAGAGGGGCCTCAGAAAACTGAGGGAAGGCCTCAATAGAAAGGACAGAGGGAGAAGATCTCCGAACTTCCTTGCCAAGAGAGGGGCCTCAGAAAACTGAGGGAAGGCCTCAATAGAAAGGACAGAGGGAGAAGAGAAGAAAGGAGGAGAAGAAGAGAAGAAAAGAGAAGAGGAAGAGGAGTGGAGTGATTTTCTAAAGGGTTTAAGGCCCTATTTATAGGTTTTTGGGAGAAAAGAGAGAAGTTTCTAGAATTTTCAATTTCCCAAAATTTTCTAAATTTTTCTGAATTTTTTCGGAATTTTTTGGGATTTTTTAGGATTTTTTAGGCATTTTTTCGGCCTAAAAAGGCTTAAAAATACCTAAAAAACTCCTTTTTCTGCACAGGTGGGGCCCACTAGGTCGGTGGGCTGAACAGACCCGCCCGTTCGTTCAAATGAGGCGGTGGGAAGCTTCCAGGCGGGCTGACCGCGCGGGCCCAGGCGGGCCTAGGCGGCCCAGGCGGGCCGCCGCGCGGGCCAGGAGGCGGCCCAGCAGCCCGCCGCGCGGGCTGCAGCGCGGGCCGCAGGCGCGGCCCAGGCGGCCCAGGCGGGCCGCCGCGCGGGCTGCAGCGCGGGCCGCAAGCGCGGCCCAGGCGGGCCGCCACGCGGGCCGGAGGCCCAGGCGGCCGGGCAGGCCAGGCGGCCGGGCGAGCCGCCGCGCAGCGCGCAGCGCGGGCCCGCGAGCGCGGGCCCAGGCGGGTCGGGCGGCCCAGGCGGGCCGCCGCGCGTTCCAGCGCAGGCCGGCGGTGCCGCCGCCGGCGACGGCGGCCGGCCGGCCGGTTCGGCCGGTCCGGCCGCCTAGTCCATTTTGGGCCCGATTTTTGTCCCGGAAACTCCGTTTTCGACATTTTTGGGGTCCCCGGACACATTTTTCGACGTTCCGGACTCAATTTTGGCACTTTCAGAGCTCATCGAGGCCTCCTTGACTTGTTTTTTTTGCAAAATTTCAACTTATGGGAAACGATTTTTGCTATTCGTCCAACGCAAAATGTTGACCCTTATATTTTCGGACTCTTAGGGCTTCGACGTCCGAAAATAGGGGGGCAACTGATACGTCATTACAAAATTAGCTTGATTGGGCACGAATCTCGAAGCAAAAGCTAGTTGGAAACTTCAAAAATTAAATCCGGAAGCATATGAACTCCGATTTCAGCAAGCTTACTGTCGAACTGAGCGTCTCGGAAATACGAACCTAACGACACCAAGATCAACCCAATCGGAGCCCAAATGAGTCCGAATCAAGAGCTCAAAGCGCTGTTGGAAGGTTCAAACTGCAATTTGAGTTATCAAACGGTCTCCGATTTTGACGAGCTTATACTCGAATCGAACGGCTCGACGAGTCGAATCCAACGAGCCCAAGATCACTAAATTCCGACATCATTAAGGCCTCCAAATGTCCAACGAACGGTGCACGATCATAGGATTCAATATTGGCCGTCCATTTGATCACTCCCTATTCGCCCTTGATCTCACACCTATTTACGGACCATGCCACTCCAGAAAATCTATAAATAGAGCCCTCATTCTTCACAAGAGAGTATCTAAGCAAGAGAGAGAAGAAGAGAAGAGAAGGAGAGAGAGAGAGAGAAGGAAGGAGTTCCTCCTCGACAGCCGCCGGACCACCACCTGACCACCGCAGAACCTCGCCGGACCACCGCCGGACCACCGCAGGAATCTCGTCGGACCACCGCAGGAACCTCGCCGGACCACCACAGGACCTCGCCGGACCACCACCTTAAGGCCCGACGTTCAGTCCCTACGTCCTACCAAAGACCCGACGTCTTGTCCAAGGCCCGACGTTCAGTCCCTACGTCCTGCCAAAGACCCGACGTCTTGTTCCAGGCCCTATACTCAGTCTCTACTTCCTGCCAAAGACCCGACGCCCCACTCAGGACCCGACGTTCAGTCCCTACGTCCTGCCGAAGACTCAACATCTTACTTAAGCCATTGTAATCTGTTCACCCCTGGAGGTGATCCAGTCCTTTGTAACCAATTCAAAATCTAGTGGAATCATTTTCAACTGGGCTAGGCCTCGTGGTTTTTTCCCTTGAAAGGGTTTTCCACGTAAAAAATCTTGTGTTCTCTGTGTGTGCTAGTTATACGTACAACGCTAAGACGTAGAATCAGATCTCTATCGCCGCGTAATTTCTAGCCCGCAACAATATATACCCAATAGAGAAGAAAAAGGATGTTAAGCTCTATGCACACATGCTAAAAAAATTCCTATATCTTTGAAAAAATTAAATTTAACATGGATGTGATTTTTTTTTTCTTTAATTATGGCTTTGTGATTATTTGGGTTATAGATACCAATGCGATATTTTCTTAAATAAAATTTTTTCCAATCAACTTTAGTAAACTTTTAAGGAAATTTAAAATTAAGTTTGAAAATAAAATTTGAAAATTAAGGTCATGTAAAGCAACATTTTAAATTAATAATTACTCATTATATTTATAGTCAAATAGTGGGTTTTGTTTTTTTTTAATATGGTCAAATAGTGGTTAAAACTCCTAAATGGTGGTGCACTTTCATAACATAGCCATTCAATCATGTATATATATATTAGATTTATCTTACTTATTTAATGTTAGATAAATTGAATTGCATATAATTTTCGTTAAGATAAAGCTAATCAAGTATGTATGAATGCAATATGACATGCTTAAGCAACACCTAATTCCCTATGGGTATTTAATGTTTTTTCATTTTTCAAGTAATAAAAATAAAATTTAATTAATAAAATAAAAAAAATGCTTTAAGTGACTTCCATTACATGAAAATTAAATTTATAAAAACGATCAACTAGAAGAAAGATGGTTGCTAGCTACGAGATAAATTTTGAGATTGATAGCATAAGAAAGTCAAGCATAACTAAGATTTTGGTATAGGGTATAAAGTGGACTTTTACTTAGAGTTTTGAAGTGGGTAAATTCATCTAGAGTGAGGAGACATAGGGGAATCCTATTGAGGGGATTTGAGGCTTCCAAGGATTTTACAAGGTTGAGACCTAATGGTAGCTCGAATCTACTGCGGGGTTATGGGGTTTGTGCCAAATTTTATATGCCTAATTTTTTACAAAGCATGAGAAGGAATTATATACATATAAGTGATGAGTATAAGTACTCTTTTGAAAACTTAGGATTTGAAAAAAATATTGGAAGTTTTTATGGTTTGTGATGGGGTGTAATTTTAGTAGTAATAGATCTAGTGAGGGGATTGTGACTTTGGGTGATCAAGTCATTAATAAGAGTACACGTTTTAGATATCTTGGATCTATTGTTCAGAGTGATGGTGAAATAGATGGGGATATTATCATCAGAATTCAAGTTGGATGGTTGAAGTGGAGGAATGCATTGGGCTTGTTGTGTGATAGAAAAGTACCCCTCAAACTTAAGGGAAAATTCTATAAGATGGTAGTGAGGCCTGCAATGCTTTATGGTGCTGAATGTTGGCCATTAAAAGAGAAGCATAATACTAAGTTAAGTGTGGCAGAGATGAGGATGCTCAGGTGGATGAGTGGCTTTACCCTTAGAGATAGGATACGAAATGAGCATATACGTGAAAAGGTTGGAGTAGCTCCAGTAGAAGATAAGATTAGAGAGAGTTTCCTTAGATGGTTTGGTCACATAAAATGTCGACCTTCCAATGACCCAATTAGGAGAGTAGATGTATTAGATTTGACTTATGTTAAGAAAGGTAGAGGTAGACCTAAAAAAACTTGGTTAGAAAATATTAGGAATGACATTTCTTTATTAGATTTAAACGAGAATTTGACCTTTAATAGGACACAATGGAGAAAAAAGATTCATGTAGCCGACCCCACGTAGTGGGATAAAGGCTTGCTTGTTGTTGTTGTTGTTGTATGGTTTGTGATGGGGAAGTTTTGATATATGGAGATGAAAGAATGATAGATGATAGGATTATGACATATTTTGATTAACTTATTTAGCTTCAGAATAATAAAACAAAGAAAGTGTTGGAACATAGAAAAAAATTTCAAATTGCTTGAAGGAGTACTTGTAATGATTAAGAAAACATCAAGAAATCACAAAAATAAAAGTCGAAATAATAAATATAGATCTATTATCAAATAGTTTGTTCATGATCATTAGATTAAATATCGAACAAGCTTGAACATTTTCTTAAATTCACAACAATTAAATAAACAAGCTCGAACAACTATGTATTCTACTAGTTTGTATTTATGAACAATATTGTTTAAAGCTCGTGAATAAGCTTGATAAGATGCTTGATTCATGTTTGTTTGGAATTAACTTTTTTATTTTTTAATTTTTTTATTATTTTTATTATTTATTATTTATTTTTTTAATGTTTGGAATTAAATATATTTCATAAGATTGGCCTAAATCTTTATTTTAATATTTTCACATAATTTTTAGTTTTATTAACCAAAATTCTTATTGTATAAAAATGACTTAAAATTTTATGTTATACTCTTTCAATATAATGAATTTTTTTAAAAACAAATCATCATTATTCATATTGGTTAGATTGTTTATTTAAAGTGTTCATGAACAAGCTTGTCATTAAGGCGAAAATTTTTCGTTCATTTGTTCATCAACAGACTTATTTGGTAGCTCAAAAATACTTAGCTAGATTTATTTATGAACGGGCTCATTTAATAGCTCAAAAAAACTAGCTTCGTATGTTCGTGAATATACTCTATAATAATTATTTTTTAGTAGGCTTGATAATGCTCATTTTTTAAGCTAATGAACATCTAGAAAGTAAAGCTTGTTAATCGCTCAGTAATGGTCATTTATTTAAAGCTTGATAAGCACGAAACAAATTGAACATGAGCCAAACATGAATATCTATCATTTTAAATGAATCTAGCTTGAATACAAGCATAAAAGGTCAAATCAAGCTTGAATAAGCTGATATTAAATGACCTCAAACATGAAAAAGCATTTACTCGACTCAACTTGGTTAGTTTAGAACTCAAGGTCCGACTGTCATAATAGAGGCCCAATAACATCGCAACATATGTACAAATGTGGCCGACACAATTTAACATAATTAAATTTTTTTAGGATTTAATTTAATCCAAAGATTACTTGAAAACTTGAAAAATCCTTAATGAATTCATTTTTAATATAAAATTAGTAAATAAACCCTATGAATTTAGTGAATGATATATATATATATATATATATATATATATATATATATATATATATATATATATATATATATATATATATATATATATATATATATATATAGAAAAATATAAAAATAAAACAAAAAGATTTCTAATTAATTTATATATTATTTTATTTAAATAATGTATAGAGTTAATCATATAATTATCCCTCTTAATTAGCGTAGGCTAATTAAGAGTATAGAGGAAATTTTGAAAACTCTAACCCTAGATTAGCGTAGGCTACCTTTGGACATAGGGATAATAATTCTTCAATAAAAAAACAAAAAACAAAAATTGCAACAAAACCTAAATGTGATTAAAAACCTAAGAAAAATGACCTCAAATTATTTTGAGCTCTGAAATTAAGTTTTTTAATTTCTAAAAAAACTCAATAAAAAAAATTTAAAAATTAGTAAAAATTCAAAACACCTTCAAATCAGATGAAATTTTTAGAGAATGGACTTTTGGTTTGAGATGACCAAAAGTCTGAATCTCATGGGAATTAAAGCTCATTTAAGTGGTTAAAGCCTTAATTAACCTTAATTTTAGTTTGAAGGAAATTCTAATTTGACCGATAAACTTAAAAAAAACATAAAAAAATATAAAAAAATAGAAAATAAAATCTATTAAACTCACAATAGACCCTAAAATCAAAGAAAAATAGTTTTTGGATGATTTAGAATCAGAAAGCCTAATTGACCAAATATCATACCTTAAACACATGAAATCATTAAAAAAACCACATATGAAATAAAATAAAATAAAAAAATGGCTTCAAAATTTCAAGAAATAATATTTGAGTCCTCCTTGATTCATGAGTAAAGTTTCATAGAAGTTTAAATCTATTTGTTCATGTAAATACTAAATCCTAATCCACTAATTCATTATGTTACATAAATAACCAAGAATTTAACGCGTAGGCCTCTTCCGTGGGGTTTTAACAAATAAATAAATAAATAAATAAATAACCAAGAATTTTAAAAATTGATTAAAAATCCAAATAAAATTTTAAATAAATTTTTATGAACTCTTGATGATCACTTAAAATATTTAAAACTAAAATTTTATAAAATAAAGTTAGAAAATATATTTTAATATTTTTCTTAATGAAATATCCATAAAATTAATAAAATAAAAATTAAACATTATGTGCTGTACAAGACTTGCATGCTTTATCATAGAAAATTTTATTTTTCTTTTGATGATTAAGTTTAGCATAATCAAAATTAATTCTATGAAATTAAAGAATCAATAAAAGTAATTAGAAACAAATTTCAGAAATCAAAACAAGAAAAATAGAAAACCTTCCTAAAATAACTACAACATATTCTATCTTGCATTGCAAAGAGATCTTGATCACATGTTGTTAAAGTATTTAGATGGATTTAGGTGGTAGTTCTTTCCGGGCAAAATTGTAAGTCAAATAGAGTCAAGTTTTTTTTTAATCATTTAGTGGGGTTTAAGTTATAAGCCCCATTATATATATATATTTTTTTTAAATTTAAATTTGAGTTAACTACACTTTAGTTTTACGATCTAAGACTGATTTTCTATATCATAAGTCTTCACTTAATGAATTTTTCTCAATCATGTGATTGATGAAATGTAAGCTTCAAATTTCTAATAAAATGTTTAGCGCAATACTAAATTTCATTTTCAAAATTTAAAAATCTAATATAGGATAGTTTGGATAGTTTGGAGTCCTTCTGGGCCTTTAAGAACATATATAGTGCTTCCTTTTCTTCTTCCTTTGACCTCAAAAAAAAAAAACCCATTTTAAGACAATCTCAATTGAAAATTCAAAAAATAAAAAATAGAAAAGACCTTGGCTAAAACATTATAATATTATAATATTTGTCATTATTTTAATCAACAGTGTTTCCATAAGACTCATCTCTCTTGGGATATAGTTAAGCATAATTGCTTATCTTTATGGGAGATCTAAATCATTAAAAAAATATCTTATTCGTAGAAGATAGGAGAAAATATCTAGGATTATATATAGGCATTTTTGCCAACAAGTATGTAAGTCTCAACAATATTTGAAGCAAACTACTTTACATGAGGAATAATAAGAGTAAAAACTATGTTAAAGTGTAAAAATCTAACAAGATCTATGCTAAAAATAGATCCTAGTAGAAATAGAGGTGTCAATTCAGGTTAACAGGTCGGGTTCGGGTCCCACCTAGGTTGATCCGAGCCTAAATATGTTAACCCGAACCTGACCCATTTAGCTAAATATAGGTCAGGATTTTCAACCAGGACCCGACCCGTGCCGGTTACCGGGTTGACCCGACCGCGGGAACTCGTTTGTATTAAAAAACGAGCGTGACCCGTTGAGTCGTGAGGGCTGTGACATCGCATGTATGTCCATGAAGTCGGGAAGCTGTCGGTCAGGTTATTAGGGAGAGCTCAGATGGAGGAATGTAGTCTACGAGTGGTGCCGGATTTGGCGAGGCACGGAGGCAGGTGAGCTCCTAGCAACGAAGAGGAGGCGGACCAAGCGGCGAAGAGCAGATTGCTGCATTGTGAACTGCGGGAGGGACGAGGGGTGACTAACGAGATCTTGGCGTGATGACTGACGTTTGGATTGAGTCGACGCAAGCAGCTGGCCTGAGTAATGGCTGACATGATGGCCCTTAACAATTTATCACAGTTTAAAAGTTAAAACTCTTTTGGCCTGAGTGACAACAAACTCTTTTGACCAGTTTGGTTTAGACGGGTCAAAATGGGTCGGGTTTCCGGGTCAACCCAAACCCGAACCCGTATAGCAAAGGAGTTGACCCGAACCCAGAACTTTTTTGGTCGGGTTTTGGGTCGGGTCAGATTTTGACGCCCCTAAGTAGAAAGAAGTTAACATATAAAAGGGACTCCCTAAACGCATGGATGCCATAAAAGTCATAATTGGCATCCTTATCTATAATGGATCCAAAATCAATCATCCAAAGTGTGGAAATTTTGGATGCAGAAGGTTGGATTATAAATCAGAAGTAGAATTGTGTGGAGGTGGAGGTGAGAGCTTGTCTAAGTTGTTTATTGGAAAATGTCTTATGCTCTTGCCCTTAAATTTAATCACATAAGTGTTATATCGCAACCATAATGGATATCCATAGGAAGCGAGTAATATCCAATAGGAGGATATCATACAAACATGAAGCAAGTTCGTAATATCCATAGGAAGGATATCATACAAACTTTATTAAATGTAGCTACTCAATCTATATACTAAGGACAAAAGACCTATGGCTAATAGAAAGCAAAGCCTGATTCTCCAATCTGATATGGAAATCATGATTCTCCAATCTGACATGGAAAGGCATAAGGTAAGGCACAGCCTTATGATTTGCTAAAACTATGGTGCACATAACATTTATAGATCTACCATGATTTATCTCTAACTTGCACTTTTTTATATATATATATTTTTTTCAATCCTCAGCATCGCTCTTGCCAAAAGCTAGTCATCTCATCTCTACTATTAGGTTATCCTCAAAATTTTCAAAATCATCTTGAAAGGACACGGTGTATATGAAGCTCCTCTAAGAAATCATCATCTTGATAGAAATCATCTTTTAAATATATGAGTTGGATTTTACACTTATTTTGTATATGATCTTTCTCATTAACTTTGAAGAATGTAAGTTTCCTAAAATTCTTACTCGTGCATTCAATGATGAGCATTGTAGAATGATTACCACCATGGAAAATGAGAGATACAGTAAGAGACCTATGGGTGTGCGGATTAGATGGCTCAAAATACTAGAGAGAAGCTCCAAAATACTTGTGAAGATGGTAAAAGTATAATAGTGGAAAGAAACTACACAAAACAAAATTAAAAATAGTAAATATAAACCTCTCACCAAAGTGTCGTTGTTCTATGTCATTAAAAATAGTATATATATATATATATATATATATATATATATATATATATATATATATATATATATATATATATATATATATATATATATATATATATATATATATATATATATATATATATATATATATATATATATAAAGAGAGAGAGATATTGTGGATGTGGTAGGTAACCAACCGAAAATATTGCCAATACCTTTGGGCACCTTTTTGTGTGATTTTTTTTGCCATAAACATGAAACAATTCTTTAAAAAAGAACTTGACGGAATTCGTGCCATTAGAAAGAAACCCATGAATGAATGAGAGAAACACGGAGTGCGGCTGATGGCTGGCGGCTAGGGTTTTCCTCTCGCCCTCATTCTAGCTGATTTCTCTTCCTCCTTCCCTCCGGCGAGGCCGAAGGGAACTTCTCCTCCTTCACCCAACATGGAAGCTGCTCTTCCTACTTCTGAGTTTCCTCCGCTTGTTAATTCCTCTGGTGGTAAAGTCAATAAGATCGCCAAGAGCTGGAACAAAGTTTTTGAGCCGTCAAATTCTTCCTCAAATCCTTTTAAGTTTTCACACTTCCCCTCCGAACCGGATATCATTCCCTTCTCTGGGGAGAAGCTATCTAATGGTGGTGAGAATTGGAAGCTCTGTCTGGTTGGATACTCCATTGGTAGGCGCCCCTACTATGAAGCCTTCCTAGCAGCGGTTAAAAAAACCTGGAGCATGAAAGGCTCTGTTCAGCTTCTATCTCTTAATGATGTATTCTTTCTCTTCCAATTTTCTTGTGTGGAAGACTTCGACACGGTCTAGACGAGAGGTGTGTGGTTCATTTTGGGGAAACCCTTTGTTCTCCAAAAGTGGCATCCGAAATTCATCCCTAAACGTGAAGATTTTGCGTCGGTGCCAATCTGGGTGAAGATTCATGATCTTCCCCTTGCATGCTGGAACTCTGAGGGAATATCGCAGATAGCCAGCAAAATCAGTGTCCCAGTCGCAGCTGACAGCTTGACGGAGCAGAAAACCAGACTTACGTATGACAGAATTTGCATTTTGGTTGATAACTAGGCTACCTACCCGGAGGAGATTCAGGTCTCTTTGGATGGGGAAGTGGTTAGATTGAGAGTGCAATATGAATGGCGCCCTTTTCCTTGTCAGCACTGTATGTCTTTAATGCATTATTCTTCTTCATGCTCAAAAAAATCGGAGATTGCTGATAATGACCAAGGTAAAGATAATGGTAAGGACTTGCAAAATATTAGGGGTAGGAGTGCTAGCAGAAGGCCTCGTTCAAGGCCGAAATCTAACCCCAAGAATGTTGCGATCTTGCCTGTCTCCAAAATCAGCACCCAGGAACCTATCAAGCCACATATTACCAATAACTCTCAAGTCTTCCCACCAACCGTCATAGGTTATCCACTTCAATATCAGCTGCATTCCCCTTCTCCTAACAAAATGAAATCAAGGATAGATGACAATGCCATGGTTCTTCCTAGTAATGATAATCCTATTATTGGGGATCCTTTTAGTTTGGGTATTCCAAATCTAAATTCTCCTAATGCTGCTGCGTCCTCCTCTTCTACCAACTTACAAATCCAGACCTCTTCTGTTGGTCAGGCTTTTGTATCTCCTAATAAGTTTGATCTTCTGAACTTTGAGGAGGACTTCCGGGTTTCCTCTATCAATCCGAGTGAAGATATTGATAGTGATGCTTTGACTGTAGAAGTTGGGGGGAAGGAGAAAAAATCTATAGTCCCGCCCAAGCAAATCAAGAATCTTGAAACAACAATGGCCAAAAAACATGCTAGGGGGAAGCAGGGGAAAAAACCCCATTCTAAGCAGAATTCTTGATGTATTTTCCACCTTTGGCTGCGTGGAACATTAGGGGGTTTAATCGCCCTGACATAGTACTTTGCTTAAATCGCCTTATTGAGTCTTTTAAGCTTGATCTTGTTTGTAGCTTGGAGAACAGGATTCATCTTCACTCTCTTGAAGATCCGAGCTTTGAAACTTCTCATTCTCTCTTTTTGAATGAGGCTAGCTGCAATAATTTTGCTCTCTCAGAATCTGGGCGTATCTGGGTGAAGTGGAATTATTCTAAACTGTCTTTCACTCCTTCTGTCATCACTTCCCAATTGATTTCTGGTTTGATCTTAGTGGCTAATCAACCTCTTTTTCAACTTTCTGTTGTTTATGCTTCTAATAGCTCGACTGAATGTAAAGAACTGTGGAACTCTCTCTCTCTTGCTGCCCCTGGGTGTCTTCTTCCTTGGGCTATCATTGGCGATTTCAATTGTTGTAGATATGCCACCGATAAGCTTGGAGGATCCCCTCTTACTCATTCTGTTCTGAAAGATTTCAATGACTATATTTTTCTTAATGGCCTGGTGGATCTTCATTCTGTTGGCTGCAATTTCACCTGGTATAATCAATGTTTAGACAATCCCATACATATTAAGCTGGATAGAGTTCTTGTGAATGATGAATGGCAGAACAAAGTCTCTGAAGCTTTCTGCTCCATACAAAATCCATTCTGCTCTGACCATTGTCCTATTATTTTACATCCTGGAAGCGCTATCAAGGTCTATCACCGCTTCCTATTCAATAACTACTTGACTAAAGTGGACAAGTATTGGGCTATGTTATTAGAGGTATTCTCAAGGCCTTGTTTTGGCAATCCTCTTTCTCATCTATGTCACTCTCTCAGGCTATTCAAAAGTGATATAAAAAAGGAATCATGGTCTTCTTCTAGTAGTATTTCTAAGCATCTTGATTATCTTAATAATAATCAAAGGATTTTACTGGAACAATTGCTTTTTGATCACCAAAATACTGAGCTTAATATTGCCTATAAAAACTGTAGCACTAGTTTAGCTAATTTCAACAATCTTTATGCCTCTTGGATCATTCAGCGGGCTAAGGTCAAGTGGCTAAAATTTGGGGAAGATGATATCAAGTTTCTGTATGCTAAGATAAGGAGTCGCATGGTAGTAGAAAGTCAATCATTAATCTCCCCACCTCCAATCCTACCTCTAACAGATCGAATGTTGTTACAACTATCATTCAATACTTTCAAAGCATATACAATCCCTCTAATATTCAACCTCTGAACGTGGAGACTTTTCCGATTGGTGCAGCTGTCCCGAATTGTTATCACATCTCTCTAAGCTCTCCTGTGTTAGATGAGGAAATCAAAGCTGCCGTTTTTAGGGGTTCTTCCAACTCTGCTCCTGGACCCGATGGGTTCAACTTTCACTTTTATAGGACTAGCTGACATATCATTGGGTCGGATGTCTGTAGAGCTATCCAATCATTTTTTGCCAAGTGTTATATGCCTAATGGTGTGAAAGCTACTGCTCTTGCCATTATTCCTAAGCATAACAATGCCGTCAACATTTCTGATTATAGACCTATTGGATTGTGTAATGTGGTGTATAAAATCATTGCCAAAGTTATTGCTGAGAGGCTTAAACCAATTATGAGCACTATTGTTAAAGATAACCAAGCTGAGTTTCTCAAGTCTAGAGTTTCCACTGAAATATATTGCTTGCCTCTGATATTTTGTTTCATGCGGGGAAAAGAGGTAAAGAGAAAATCTTTTGTGCTAAATTAGACATAAAGAAAGCGTTTGATTCAGTATCTAGGGAATTCCTTATCGCTAGACTTGTTCAGAAAGACTTTCCTAGTCGTTTTGTTAACTGGATCAAAGCTTGTATTTCTGATGTCAACTTTTCTGTTATTCTCAATGGTGTTCTTGAGGGTTTCTTCCCTTCTTCTGCTGGGCTTAGACAGGGCTGCCCGATGAGTCCGTACCTTTTTTTTCTTGTTATGGATACTTTTTCCAATATCTTAGAGGCTAGGGGATTCAAAGGGATCAATAGTAATGGCTTCTCTATTACGCATTTGCTTTATGCTGATGATGTTCTCATATTTGGGGAAGCCTCTCTAGAGAACTGCAGCCTGCTGGTATCCATTCTTAATGACTTTGCTTTTGGGACTGGACTGCATGTCAACTACGATAAGAGTGCCATCATGTTTCCTAAGCATGTACACAATCAGAGTGCAATATGTAACACTCTCTCTATTCATAACATTACTAGCAAGATCTCTTCCTTGGGGATTCCCCTATCTTTCTATAGACTTAAAATTGAGGATTATATGTCGTTAATGGATAGTATTAATCAGAAGTTTACTGGTTGGAAAGCTACTCTTCTTTCTATTGCGGGCAGACTTCAATACTTGAAGTTCACTATTCAAAATGCTATTGCTTACTAGATTAGGGGTGCCATATTGCCTAAAGCTGATCACAAGTTTATTAAAAAATCTAGCTCTAGATTTTTATTTTTTGGGGATGTGAATTCCTATAAGAAGCTTCACATGATTGCTTGAAATACTTTATGCATGCCTTACTCTAAAGGTGGTTTGGGCATTTCTTCTATCCAGACTTTACAATTCTCTTTTAATTGCTCTGTAATTCTACGGATGTACAACTGCCCCTCTCCTTTACCTGCCTGACTGTTTAGTAAATACAGCTCACCTTGGAGACCTCCACCTGCTGCTGCTTCCAGATTCTAGAAATCCATATGCCTCACGGCTAATGCTGCTAAGCTATGTTTCAAGTTTAAAATTAATAATTCTCCCCCCATCTCCTTGAAATAGGATCACTGGATTGATAACTGCAATCTTTCAGACCTGTTGGTTCTGATTACATGGCTCAAATTCCTGATAATACACTTTCTAAAATCATCTCTGATTCGGTGTGGGTGTTACCTGATTCTTTCCCTTCCAGTTTAAGAGAGATTGTTTCGGGTATTCATATCAATGCTGATGTTGGGCCCTGTTTGCTTTGGTTTGACAAGGGTAAAAGCAATTTTAAATGCTATATGGAGGAATTTTATTCTGAAATTTCTGGGTGCAGTTGGTATAAAATGATTTGGCATAAGAGAAATGCTTTAAAATTCTCTGTGTTTTCTTGGATGACCATTGTGGGGGGCCTCAAGACAGCTGATGCTCTTCGTGTAAGGAATATCTTTGTCCCAAGCTTATGCAGATTCTGTCATATATACGATGAAACGGCTACTCATCTCTTCTTTGAATGCTCTTATACATTCTCTATTATGACTGGTTTTTTTCATGAGAAGAACAATTTTTCCTTAGGCTAAACATATTTCAGGTATATGATTGGCTTAATGGAAAATATAAAGGAAATTTGGAGATGTTCAATTTCTATAAATTAGCTGTTTCCACTATTATCTATTTTGTGTGGAAAGAGAGAAACAATAGAATTTTTTGGAATCACTCTCAATGCCACATTTCATTGCTGTTCTGTATCAAGAGAACTATGTTTGAGAAGATTGTGAAATGGAGGAATGCTATAGAATTTTTGGACAGATTGTAAGCTGGTTCACCATTGTATGCATGCTCTTAAGATGATGCACCGAGTACTTGCAGGTATGCTTACCTGGACGATGATGTTACTCCCCTCACATTCCCTTGGACGGCACTTGGGTGACTTTGGGCAACCAGGGATGTGTATGACCTGCTTCTCTATCTTTTTCAATTATGAGTCCAGGTACCAAGGGCATGGGAGTTCTTTTTGGTCTATCTTCCGGGCACTGGTTGGAGCTTTACATGGGTATACACACTTGTGTTATTTTGATAGAATTTTGATATCTTCCGGGCACTGGTTGGAGCTTTACATGGGTATACACACTTGTGTTATTTTGATAGAATTTTGATATTTTGAAGCTCTAGTAGCTGTGCTCCTGTATTTTTCCATTTTATGTAATTTTTTCTTTATGCTGTTGTTATCTTCTCTTCTATTAATATACGGGCTTTGCCCAAATTTTACCCAAAAAAAAAGAACTTGACAATAATACCTTAGGCATTCAAGTTTTATTTGGGATAATTTTTTATTGATTTATAAAGCTTATTTCTGATAAAAAAACTTGTAGTTTAAGAAATTTTTATAATAAAAAACCGCTTTAGAAACAATAAGAAAGTTGTATCGAAGGAAGCCTCAATCATTTATATGACTTTATAGAACTTGCAGTCAACTTCCACATATTTTGTAGCAATAAATCAATAATTTTGTAACAAAATTTAGCATGATATAAATATAACTCATTTAAACAAAATTAGTATTATTATCTCAACAAACTATAAACTTTTGTGAAATGTTATGACCACAATCTTGATAATGGTAGTGCGTTCCAAGATAAGAAATCAATAAACCTAATCCTACAGGGGACAAAACATTGTGAAACTATGTTATGGATCTACATGTTATGTGAGTGACAATTTTAATTACAGACCACAATAAAAAATATGAACTCTGGTACACTACCTATTCTAATTTATATCAAAAATTACAAAGTTGCTTAAGTGCCTAAATACATATAAGATAGTTATTACAGGATAAATACTGAGACTAATAGCAAAAGAAAATTAAGCACTCGTAAGAAGTTGCACACAAGTAGGAAAATAACAATTTTGCCAGAAAAATCTACCAAAAAATCTGTAACATTCATTGCAAAATCCAAGTTATTGAGCAAAATTTAACTGTTGAGATAATCTGCCTAAAGAATCCTCTGATATGAAGCTCTATGTTATTCGCTCTTAGAGTTGTATGTACTCATCAGAAATAAAGTTAATATTGATTGCATTCATATATTATTGTTTTGATTATGAAATATTTATGCTTGCATAACTCATTGGGATCTTCTCTTGTCACACTATTTAACGATCAACCTTTAATGAGTAGGGGAGGTGAAGTTGTACAATTATAAAGTCTTTGCTCAATAACTCCAACAACAACAACAACAAAAACAACAACAACAACAACAAATCTCTATTCCACTATGTGGGGTCGGCTACATGAATCATTTGTCTCCATTGTTTTCTGGTAAGAGTTAATTACTCAATTAAATCTAATAAACAAAGGTCATTTCTAGTATTTTTTAAACAAGTCTTTTTAAGTATTTCATTACCTCTCTTAACATAAGCCAAATCAAATACGTCTATTTTCCAAACCGGGTCATCGGAAGGCAGCCATTTTCTGTAGAGAAACCATCTAAGGGGACTCTCTAATCTTATCTTCCACTAGAGCTACTCCAACTTTTTTCAAGTATATGCTCATTTCGTATCTTGTCTCTAAAAGTAAAGTCACACATCCACCTCGGCATCCTACACTTAAACTTAATATTATGCTTCTCTTTTAATGGCCAATATTCTGCGCCATAAAGCATCGCAATTCTCACCAACATCTTATAGAAATTTCCCTTAACTATTTATAAAATTAAGAACATTTAAAAAACAATATACATACAAATCCTCACCTATGCTTAGTGTGTGTGATATTAAGCTGCCAATATAGAGTGAGGTGCTCACACCCCTCGACCATGATCCCAATTTGGTTTGGTTTGATCAATTTTCTATGCATACTGTAAGCTTCCCAAGCTTTGCATAGATCAGCATACACTTCCTCTGTAATCTATAGGAGACTTTTTCTTACGCTTATAAATATCATTTGTAATCCACAAATAATGATTATAAATTGTTATCAATTCATACTAAATAAAATTAAAAAAATTTGAGAATTGTAATTATATAAAAGAATTGGACTATATTATCATTAACCTCGAATTTAAAAGAGTATATGCATTGGTTAATAATATAAAAAGCAAGAAGACTAAAATTATGAATCTGCCAATACTACAACGATCAGAAATTTTAATTATCATGAAAGCCTTAATAACATTGTAGAGATAAGCCTATTGATCCATAATGGAGAAATAGTAGTTTGTGGTCCTTTTGTTTTATCTTCTCATGTGGAACCACTTTGTTATCTTCAGAATCCAAAGTATATTAAATTGTAATGTTGCTGTCAGAACCAAGAGATTGGCTTTATATGAGAGAGAATTTGAATAATGAAGAGGTACCATTAATAGTTTAATGGTCATGAAAGTTCAACGAATATTTGAAATACATCATTAAATGAAAACATCAACGATTTATACTTGAAATAATGGAATGCAAAGCACTGAAGGTCGCCATCCACATCCCTGTTTACTGGAATTCAAGATTTTTTTTTTCTCTCTTCATATTTTATCTTTCACAAATTGCATTTTCTTTCAACACAAGCTAAATAAGATGGGTGAGTAGTATGTAGCCAAGAGAGAGAACCGTTTCATACACTAGCAAATTCTCGCATGCCAGATATATATAACTGGGTTAGCGGAAGAGAAGTAGCAGAATCTGTTGACTTGCCACACAAGATGAGCGAGTAGTATGATAAAGCGCACCACATCCTTCGATGAGTTTCTTAATAGCAATTTTATCAGCATAGATTAAACTAATAAATTCTTTTTTAGATTGATTTTGTTGTGATTTGTACTTGCTTTAATGTTGAGATATTTTTATACTCGGCTGTCAAATTAAAGTAATAGATTATGACAACCACCTTTTAACTTATCTTCTGCTTATTTCTCTAGTGCGCAATTATTTCTCCTTCCTCCTACTCTACTTCTATTGTTGAAATCAAGAACGTCTTCTGAAGCAGTTCTTTATGTAGAAACTCCTGTATAGAGTTATGAGTTTCAAGAACTCATCTAAGGAAGAAGATGAACAGTAAATCAAATATAATTTTGTATTTCCTTGTCTTTCTCCAGTACAGACAAAAGCCTATATATACTAATATATAATAAGATAACTTTACACGTGTAAAACTCTTATAGGTTTACAAGATTTCTAATCAGCTAAGCTGAGCTGTCCGAGATCAGCTGAGTCGTTCTAACATTCCCCCTCAAGCTGAGTATTGGGTCCAATGGTCAGTTTGGATCGCAGTGTCTTGAAGCGAGGAGTGGCAAGCGGTTTGGTGAGGATATCCACAATTTGGTCGATGGTGCTGATCGGTAACAGACGAATCACTCTGTTCTGAATGTGATCACGAACAAACCTCTGATCAATTTCGATGTGCTTTGTGCGGGCGTGAAATACAGGATTGTTTGCCAGGGCGATAGTCGAGGTGTTGTCGCAGAAGATGTCAACCGGTTGAGGATGAGGTAGATGAAAATCGGCAAGAAGCTTTTTGAGCCAAATAGTGTCTGTCGTGGCTGAAGCTAGCGCACGATACTCCGATTCAGTGGACGAGCGGGACACTTGGATTGTTTCTTAACTGTCCAGGAAACCAGAGTGTCACCTAAGAACGTGCAGAACCCAGAAGTAGATTTCATGGTGACTGGATCCGACGCCCAGTCAGCATCGGAGAAGGTCCTGAGCAGGAGATTGGATCGTGTTATGGGGAGACCAAATGCGGTTGTTCCTTTGATATACCAGATCAGTTTCTTGAGCATAAGAGTGTGAAGAGGTGCGGGATCGTGCATATGCTGTGACAAAGCGTTGACAACGTAGGCAATATCAGGTATGGTCAGAGTGAGGTATTGAAGAGAATCGATTAGTTTCCGGTAGACAGCCGAGTTGAAGCAAGGAGTTTACTCGGGCTGCTGTGCAGGCATTTTGGTAACAGAGGGATTAGCCACCGAGTTGCATTTCTGTAACTCGGCTAATTCAATGATAGAATTGGCGTAAAGACTTTGAGAAAGAAAATACTTATCTGGTGTGGTGTCAATTTTGATGCCCAGAAAATGATTTGCCGAACCGAGATTTTTCATGGTAAATTTGAACTGTAGTTGATGTACTAAATCTTTTATTGCAGAGGGGTCATTACCGGTGAGAAGAATGTCATCCACGTAGACGAGCAGGTAGATTTACGTATGGTCGCGGTGAAGAAGAAGTAAAGAGGGGTCTTCCTGGCTGTGCGAGAACCCGAGCTGAAGAAGATAAGAGGTAAATGTTGTATACCATTGACGTGGAGTTTGGCGTAGGCCGTAGATGGCTTTACGAAGATGACACACATAATGAGGATTTGTTGAATCTTTGAAGCCTTTTGGTTGTTTCATGTAGACGAGTTCATTAATGTCACTGTGCAAGAATGCATTTGTGACATCTAATTGATGAATGGGCCAGCGGTGGAACAAGGCGATGGTGAATAGGATGCGAATGGTCGGGAGCTTGGCTACCGGACTAAATGTGTCACTGTAGTCTAGACCATATTCTTGTTGATTTCCGAGCGCCACCAGTCTGGCTTTAAACCGAGCTACTGAACCATCCGAATTATATTTGGTGCGATAGGTCCATTTTGAGCCAAGAACAGAGCAATTTGATGGAGGTAAGACTAGATCCCACGTGCCCTGTTTTTGAAGAGCGAAGAACTCTTCGGCCATGGCGCGTCTCCATTCGAACTTCTTGCTAGCTTCGGAATAGGAAGTGGGATTGGATACCACTTATTCCTGATGCAGTAGATTAAGTCTAAATTGGCTTGAGAGAGCCAGTTTGTTGTCGTGTAGTCATATGATGTTTCTGGATAGGATTAGACACCGGAGGCTGGATAATTTGATCCTGATCTTGAATATTAGCTTCCGGTATGACGGAAGGTTGAGCGGAAGGATGAAGAATTGGAGCACGAATCCGAACCACAGTGGTGGGAGCTCGAGATGATCCCGGTGGTGAGGTGAATGGAGGGACTGAGATGGGAATCCGTAAAGACGGCGATAGAGGAGTAGAGAGAGAAGAAGTATGGCATGTCCTGTTTTTAAAAGGAAAAATAGTTTCGTTAAACTGAACATGTCTAAAGTAAATAACTTTGTTTGTTACCAAATTTTGACATTTGTAGCCTTTCATGCTATCAGAGTAGCCAAGGAAGACACACTCCAGAGAGGTAGGGGTAAGTTTGGTGCGATGAAGCATAGGAAGCAAGGGATAACACACACCCAAACAGATGAAGGTGAGCATATGACGGTTTGGTTTGAAACATTCTGTAAATCGGAGATGAATTTTTGGTCGTCTTTGAGGGAAGACGATTAATAAGATAGGTGGCTGTGAGAGCTGCATCTAACCAATATTGCATAGGCATTCCGGCAGTGTGAAGAAGCGTACGAGTGGTGGTAATAATATGCTGATGCTTCCTTTCGGCAATTCCGTTTTATTCGGGAGTATATGGGCAGGCGGTTTGGTGACTGATGCCTGCATTCCGAGTAAATACCTGAAATCTTTGATTTACAAACTCACCACCACCATCTGTTCGTATAGCCTTGAGCTTGCGGTTAGATTGGCGTTCAATAAAAGACACAAATTGGATAAAAACATTTGTAACATCAGACTTAAAAACGAGCGGAAACAACCAGATAAACCTAGAGTAATCATCAACGAAAATTACATAGTATCGAAAACCTTGATGTGAGGGGACCGGAGAAGGTCCCCATACATCGGAATGAATCAATTCTAATGGAGTATTAGTACAACTAGTAGAACTATCAAATGGTAAATTGTGTCCTTTACAAGAAATGCACGAATTACAAGTTGTAGAAGAGGACGAAATACATAGAGAGGGATTAGTATTGGAGATCGTCTGAATAGCTCGAATGTGCGGATGTCCCAGCCGAAGATGCCAGTCGATGACCGGTTTGCGGGCGGCCGAGAGTCCTTTGTGCTGACATTGAAGAGGATCTGCGAGTTTATATAGTCCATCCTTACATGGATCTGTAAGAATGGTTTGGTTGCTCTTCCGGTCCTTAAAAACAAAACCATGTTGATCAAATATAATAGCAATATTGTTATCTTTGACAAGTTTAGAGATCGAAATTAAATTGTACGATAGAGAAGGAATATGTAAAAGCTTGGAGAGGAGAAGCTTACAGGCGGGGGTAGGAAGGATACCAGTGCCTGTGTAGGCAATGGGGACCGACCTTCCATCCCCGATTGTTACCGTGTCATGGCCATTATAGAAAGTTGGAGTGGACAGATTGTCCAATGTATTGGTCATATGAGAGGAAGCTCCCGAGTCGATGTACCAGCCAGTAGAGTTGTTGTTGTCGGTGCTGGCAAGAAGTGCATTAGCGTTCTTGGATGATTGCTGACTCGGCGCGTAATTGATGTTGAGTCTATGTCAGCACGCATCGGCCTGATGACCTTTCTTTTTGCATATTTGATAGATGATGCCGGAGGATTGTGAGGAGTGGGTCGAAGAGTTGTTGTCGGAAGGAGTTCTGGTCCGACTGCGGCAACCACGGCCTCTGGAGGTGTATAGTGCGGACTGATTTTCAGGCATCCTGGGAAATTTAGCTGCGGCTGTTTTAAGGTGGATTTCTTCACTGATGAGAAGGGCATACAGACTGTCAAGAGAAAGATAGTTTTGCATCGTGGGAATGGATGTCGTGAATGATTGATATTCAAGAGGTAAACCACTTAGGATATAGATCATGACATCCTCAGGATCAACAGAGGAGCCCGCAGATGAAATTTGATCTACAATTTTCTTGATCTCAGTAAGATACTAAGTCATGGTGAGATTTTGCATCGAGACGTGTGAAGCTCATTCTTGAGCTGAATCACCTTGGAACAATTCGATGATTGAAAATGAGTATGAAGCGTGGACCAAATGTCATACGTGGATTCAAGATGAATCACGTATGGTAAGACTGACGGAGAGATTGTGGAGCACATTGCGGTTGCGAGATTTTGATCCGTGACGGACCAGCCTTGAGGATCTTGATTCGGATCAGCGTTTTCGGATGTCGATTTGGGATCAAGAAATGCGGCGAACCCATTTGCTTTGAACAGCTTAGCGATTTGCGTACTCCAAATTGGAAAGTTGTCCGGGGTCAAAGAATGGGGAACAAGAAATTTAAGATTAGAAATGACGAACTTGAGAGACGAAGAGATTGCCGGAGCCGACGAAGTACCTCCTGTGGTAGCGGCCGTGGAGGAAGAGGCGACAGATTGAGTAGCCATGGCATGGTCGTTAGAACCGAAAGACTCTTGATACCATGTAGAAACTCCTGTATAGAGTTATGAGTTTCAAGAACTCATCTAAGGAAGACGATGAACAGTAAATCAAATATAATTTTGTATTTCCTTGTCTTTCTCCAGTATAGACAAAAGCCTATATATACTAATATATAATAAGATAACTTTACACGTGTACAACTCTTATAGGTTTACAAGATTTCTAATCAGCTAAGCTGAACTGTCCGAGATCAGCTGAGTTGTTCTAACACTTTAGCAATGCCTTACTAATGAAACAAATCCAATGGCTCATGAATCCTGTTTATTATCAATCATTCACCCAACATAAAGCCATCTCTAAGCATTAGAATTTTGCCAGTGATTGTCAAATTCATAGTCAAGTCTTTGCTTCATACTAGAAGGTATGTTGCATCCTGGAATATTCGCGGCGGTAGGCAAATAAAAAAATTTAACATCTCTTCTTTCTGTTGACGTCACTTCTTGCATCCTTGTTTGGGGTCCCCCTCCATGAGAAGTGAGGAGCCCACTTATAAATTTCTGAGAGTGGCATGGCCAGTAAATAAGAAGATGATCAAAGATAAATTGAGAGTGGTTTGAATGGACAACTGATGTTGATTCCGTTGATTGTGGACCATTTATTAGGCATTTGAATTCTTAATGAAATAAAAATTTAGCAAACTTGGGCTCGTTGGATTTGTCTTGCCGAGCCGCTCGATTAGAATATAAGTATGTCATGTTTGGAGACTGTTTTGTAATCCAAATTATGGTTTAAACCTTCCAAATGTGCTTCAGGTATTTGATTTGGACTCATTTGGGTTCTGATTGAGCCGAATTTAGTGTCATTGGGTTCGTATTTCTGAGGCATTGAGTTTGACTTTAAGTTTGCTAAAATTGGATTTCATAAGATTCCGAATTTAATTTTGGAAATTTGCAACTTGATTTTGCCTCGAGATTCATTCTTGATCAAGATAATTTTAAAATCATATTTCTGTTGCCCCTTATTTTCAGATGTCAAAGACCTAGAACTTTGAAAATATGTATTTTAGTTCATGGGGAATTTTTGACATGATTTGAATTAAAAAATAATACAATATTGGGTGTAGAGGTCTCGAATAACTTTATATGTGTCAAACTTGAGTCCTAAATATTGAAATATAAACCCGGGGACACCAAAAACATTTGATTTTGCTTGTTTGGGCAAAAAATTATGCTCGAATATAATTTGGGATGGACAAATTACCACTGCCGCTACCTGGCCTGTCCACGCGCCTCGGCACCCCTGCCAGACAGGCGCCCGTCCTCCCCGTGCTGCCAAGGTGTGGCCTACATGTCCCACGTTGCTACAGGCAAGGCTCCAGGATTTGCGCCAATCGTAGAGGTTGGTTGCGGCTACCAATGGTTCGGCTAATCACTGACTAACTATCAGCTAACTACCAACTGATTATTATTATTGTCATATTTAACTCCTCCAGCCTATAAATACACCCCCCCCCCCCCCCCCCCCCCAACCCCTTAGGGTATGAATTTCTTGCACCACCCCCTATTCTCCTTTCTTCCAGTTGAAGCATTCCTCTAGAACTGTTCAGGTGGTATCCCCTGTCCAAGTATAGGGCCCCTCTCTATGTAGAAGGAATCTCCTCCTGCTTCCTCCTCCCTTTTCCCATTCAAACCTCTTTCTATACGAGAGGTTTTCCCCTATTTTAGATAGGTCGTATCTTTTATCTAACTCAAGGTCCCTCCCTGTACAGAGGCCTTAACGGGTGATCACCCTTCTTCGAGGGATCCAATGACCAAGGGAGCTTCATGTCCTGCTATCTAGAATGAAGGTGAGAGAAGGCCTTGTAAGGTGGCAAAGGACGATGACATTGTTTCTACTATTACTAGCGACTCCCTTATTATTCTCCACAAGATGTTCCATTTTCCCAATGACCTCGTGGTGGCCCCTAAAAGATCTGATCGGGCATGCCTTCCTCCTCTAGGATACCTGATAGTTTATGAGACAATTTACGACCGGGGCTGCAATTTCCACCTCCTATGGAGCTGATCGGTATTTCCACAATGTGTGAGGTAAGTCTTACCCAATATCCATACAGAGCCATGTTAGTGACGATGGGATTGATTGCCTTTTTTAGAGATTGAGTGGTTGTTCTAAAGCCTGAATGTATTTCACAGATAGGCTGATTTACTTGTAATGTGCAGCGATGCATAACATTCATATCTAAATGGTTGGACATTTATACCCATGATCCATCGAAGAGCTGGGTCAGTGCCTTTTTCTTTGCGAAAAATGACTGGGGTTTTATAGAGAAATGGGAGAAGATGAAGATCTACTCGCCCCTTTACAAGTTTGAGAAGAAGATAAAATGAATATTCTCAACATTCCTAACATTAAACATCATCTATATGAGGTTTGTCACTTGAATAAATATATAGAAGAAGAGTTTCTATTTAAAGTTGGGTTGTCCATTTAAGCTTGGAGATCCAATGCAATAGTGCTGAAGAAGTCAACCAGAGTTCAAGAGCCACTTGCCCCAGCTTCTAAGCGAAAGGTGAATGACGATGATCCTTGGGATGTATCTAAGAAGAAGAAATTTGAGGGGACTTCAGCGAGCACTAGTAAAGTTCCCCCCCAATGCCTCTTCCTTGGGATCCCCTTCCATGAGAAGTGAGGGGAGTACTTATGGATTTCTAAAAGTGGCATGGCCAGTAAATAGGACGAAGATCAAGGGTAAATTGGGAGTGGTTTGAATGGATGGACAATGTTGATTCCCTTGATCGTGGACTATTTACTAAACATTTGAATGATATCAAAATTTAGCGGTCTTTGGCTCGTTGAATTCATCTCATCGAGCTGCTCTATTTGAATATAAGCATGTCATGTTTGGAGATCATTTTGGTAATCCAAATTATGGTTTGAACCTTCCAAATGTGCTTTGAGTCTTTAATTTGGACTCATTTTGGCTCGGAATGAGTTGAATTTGGTGTCATTGGGTTCATATTTCCAAGGCATTCAGTTTGACTATAAGTTGCTAAAATCAAAATTTAGATGGCCCCGGATTTAATTTTGGAAGTTCGCAACTTGATTTTGCCTCGAGATTCGTGCTTGATCAAGATACATTTTTGATGATATATCATGGTACAAATCATTTTTTTAAGCTATTGCATCTTTCACTGTTTAAACTGATGAGCTTAGCTTATATTGTACAGGAAACATTAATTTCTTTGCAACGAAAGGTAATACAATTAAATATGTGGGTCTCCACATCTAAGATACGTTGTTACAGCTAAAAAGCTTCTATCTTTAGCGTGAAAAAGGGCATCCTCGGCTACTATGAAACTTCCGAAGCTTACAAAAGCCCACCAACTGTTGTTCAATTCGAAGATCCAGTTAATTTTCCAGTGGCTTGAGTGGTTCAGATGAATGGTTACTTGCAATCAATAAGAGCATAGAGCATCACTTATTTATACCTCTTACTAATCATAAATATACAAAGAGCTTCCTAAATGACAATTGACGCCTATTTGATTTTACTGAAGCAAAGTTCATGACAATTATTTTGGAATTATATATAATATGCTATATTTGAGCGAAACAACTTTTAATCTCAGTAAGTTACAATGGACTTACAAAGAGTTTTAAATTTTTTACTAAAAAACTGCTTTAAAAAATAATAAAAAAATTTAATTATACAACAACAATCACTTTCAACAGCCTCATATTCTGTCCTGTTTCCCTCGGGTTACGTGTTTATTATGCTTTTTGCCGTATGTGCCCAAGCATTCTATTCTACTTCTTGCATGCTCTTGTTATGATAAAGAAGGTCACTGATTATTTTAATAAGCCACTTCGAGATTAAGGTGTTCTTTTGTTAGAATAATCTTGCCATCAGGTTCTTGTTGTAGAAACAAAATGAATATTTTAATAAGGTCATTGTGATGTTTAAATTTCTTTTATAATTTTAATTTAACGCTAGGCAAGTCCGCATCATGAACTCCCAAAAAGAGGCTCAATATTAGTTGACACAACCAAATTATGCCGGTTCAAAATTTGAAGATGGTCTTCTTTTTGAGAACTATGAATGAGGCAAATTTGTTTATCAATCTAGGAAAAAAAAGTTTTTCGTCTCTAAGATCTGTAGAAGAATTATTAATGAGCATGGAAGAGGGCAAAGGAGCCTCAGTGTTCAGTTGGACATAGGGAGTAATATTTATATATAATGAAGAAGAATCATGAGGAATCATGTTTTTTTGGAATTCGTGCTCTTTTTAGAATATTTTGATAATGAGGGATTCATTTACAAAATTAAAGTATGAAGGCTATTTTGATAATATCATCAAAATTTCATCAACCAAAAATGATTTGTTTTACATAGATACCTATGTAATCCTCAATCTTGGTGAACTTTATAAGTACATGTTTTGGGCTGAGCAGAGAACTGGAGTAACTTCCTATAAGAGATTCTATTGCAAAGTTGATCTAACTAAATGAAGAGAGGGTCTAACGGCTATAAATTTTCCAACTAGAGTCGATTTTAATGGATCTAAAAACTTTGAAAATACAACATCAATAATTAATAGTCAGATTTACCAAGAAATGAAGATGATATGATTGTGAGAACACCATGTAGTGGAAGCATCATCTCTAACTGAAAACATTCTAGGCCAACCATGGACCACATCCACAAAGCAACCTCAAGTAGTAAATGAGGCAAGGTTATCAACTATGCAATGCCTTACAGGGGTGGTCGAGTCTCTAATTTTAATGGATCCAAAAACTTTGATCTCTACTTTTATTGGATCCAAAAACTTTGAAAATATAACATCAAGAATCAAGAGTGTAGGTTTAGCTTGGAATGAAGATGGTGATATGAGCTGTTGATTGAGGGAGGGAAAACTATGTAGTGAAAAAATTGTCTCTAATGGAAACCACCCTAGGCTGGCAATGGATCACATCCGCCAAGGAACCTCGAGCAGTAGGATGAGGAAAGGTCATAAGCAATCAAATGCCTTTAGGTGTAGTAGCTCCGCACCACCGTCCGAAGGGCTCAAAGAGTGCTAGAGTATACATTTGATCCTCAAGTTCCAAATACTTAACCTACTCCAACTACATCAGCTTTTTGTGGAACCACTACTTCCTACTGGACAGTCTATCATTAACGGCACTGCAGTCCTCTCCCTTTTGTGTTGCTTCTGGTATAAAGAGGTTGAGCTGAATCAATGGATATACCTCTTTAAACATTCCTTTCTCTATTATGCATTACTGCTGTTATATGCAGGATTCTCGCACAGAGGACATATGAGAAGCTGAGAGAAGGATGGATGCCAACACTAACCAATAAAAAAAATCATCAAAATGATGTCGTTGGGGTGAGAACAATAGATTGGATAGGAACTTTTATGCTCAAGTGAACAAAGAGGGGAGCAGAGCAGCTACTGGAAGAGTTCAAGGAGAGAGCTTGAATCTCCAAGTAAGGCTTAAACAAGCCTAGTTCTATCAAGAAGTTACTTGGAACCCTGTACAATAACCAACCCGTATGAAGCAGATGAGAAAGCTGGGCAAGCCATAAAGGTAAAGTATTCAATGGCGGTGGAAGCAGATGATGTCCGATGAAAACTAAACTGGGCGGTCTTCAAAATTAAATTGAGCGGTAGACGTTGGCGGCTTCTATATTATAAAGATACGTAAAATGATGCAGAAGATGGAGGCACTAGCTAGGATCTCAGGGGATCTAGGGTGCCTACAAATGTCGTTTAAATGTGTTCATCACAAGTGACAACTTTCTTTATTTTAACGTTCGTGCTCCGTTTGTGGTTTGGATCCTATTTTTACATTGTCTATGTGCTTATGTTTGAATTCCTCTCTCTCTCTCTCTCTCTCTCTCTCTCTCTCTCTCTCTCTCTCTCTCTCTCTCTCTCTCTCTCTCTCTCTCTCTCTCTCTCTCTCTCTCTTCCTCAAAGTCATATTTGTGAGATACAATTTTAGACATTGAATTGCTTATCAGGTCAGGAGAGTTTAATCTCTCCTCCCTGATCGAACTAACCAGCGGTGGTTGGCCGGTGGTACTGGCCGAAGGCAGGGGTCAACGATGTCTGTCCAGTGGTGGCTATCAGACATGACCAATGGTGGCTTGCCGGCCGTGGTGGCCAGAGACTAAGGCCTGAACGGAACCTGCATATAAAATAACATAAAAGAATAGAAAGAATGAAGTGGAAAAAGGTAAAGGAAAACACATAGCTCAAGTATTGAACTTCTCATATTTTGTTCCTGGTACAGTGTTACATATATATAGTGAAATATGATTCCAGAATCATCTTCCGTTAGACTTCATTGTCTGGTAGATACTTAGCCGGTAGTTGTCAGGTGCCAGATGTAGTGGGCACGTGATATGGCTGGCTAACATGCCCCCTCAAACTTACTATCCTTAGGGGTGATTGTGAGTTTGGTGCGGAGTTGTTGAAACCGGTTGATGGGGAGGCTCTTCGTAAGAATGTCAGCCGGTTGATCGGCAGAGTGGATGTGATGAACTGTGATTTCCTTGTTCTTGATGTCTTTGCTTATGAAGTGGTAATCTATTTCAATGTGTTTGGTCCTCGCGTGGAAGACAGGGTTATTGGCTAGTGTCATGGCTGAGATGTTGTCGCAAAGTAGAGTGGTTGGAGTAGCTTGAGCAGCATCAAAGTCGGCTAAAAGACGACGCAGCCATATGATATCTGAGGTGGAGGCTGAGCACGCGGTATTCGGATTTGGTAGAGGACTTGGCTACAGTTATTTGCTTTTTCATAGACCAAGAGATCAGGTTTTGGCCGAGAAATGTACAGAAGCCGGAAATGGATTTGCGAACTGTTGGATCGGATGCCCAGTCCACATCAACATAGGATTGAAGTGTGAGAGTGCTCGATGAAGAGGAAGCCCGTATTCGATCGTTCCTTGAATATATCAAAGCAATCTCTTGAGTGCTTGGCAGTGATTGGGTTTGGGATCATGCATATGCTGACAAAGTTGATTGGTGGCAAAAGCTATGTCGGGTCAGGTAATGGTTAGATACTGCAGCGAGCCGGCAAGCTGGCGGTAGTGAGTTGGATCGAGGGATTAGTGATCCTTGTTTGTGGGATTGGAAGATTTTGTTGTTATGGGAGTTGTAGTGGCTTGCAATTGATAAAGCCAATGGAGCTGAGGATGTTAGTAGCGTATTGCTGCTGGTCCAGGAAGAAGACATATGGTGTTGGTGAGATTCGTATGCCAAGAAATAAGGAAACAGGGGCCAGCTCCTTGAGAGAAAAGTCTGATTGGAGCTTGGACAATATATGCTGGATGGTTGGTTTGTCTTTCCCTGTAATGAGCATAGCGTCAATGTAAATTAAAATATAAATTTGGATGGTACCGGTCTTGTAGATGAGAAACGACAGATCGGACTTGCTGAAGAAGAATCCGTCAATTTAAAGTTAAGTCGTGAGTTTGGTATACCACTGTCGTGGAGATTGTTTAAGACCATAGATGGCTTTATGCAATGCAGACATGCTCGGGGAATTGGGTGTCAACGAATCCTTGTGGTTGGCTCATATAAACGTCCTCTTCTAAGTCACCATGAAGGAACGCATTGGTGACATCCAACTACAGGATGAGCCATGGTCGTTGAAGCACAATTGTGAGCAGGATTTGGATAGTTGGTAGCTTGGCCACGGGACGGAATGTCTCATGATAGTTAAGGCCGGGCATCTGATCGAAGTCTTTGGCTACCAATCTGGCTTTGTACCATTCGATGTTGCCGGCAGAGTATCGTTTGAGACGATAGGTCCATTTGCAACCGAGGACAGGATGTTGTGATGGTGCAGGTACAAGAGACCAAGTTCCCTATCTTTTCAGAGCGCAAAACTCATCAGACATGACAGCACTCCATTGTGTAGATTTGTTGGCTTGAGTGAAGGAGGTCGGCGCTGAGTTATCAGTTGGAGTGGTAAGGAGATCGAATTTAGGTTTGGATTTAACTATAACTGATTTTAGTCGAGTTTGCATGGGGTAGGTCAGGATAGGTAGGTTGGAGGTGTTTGATGTGTCTGGTTCAAAGAGTGGAGGATGAGGAGGAGGGGGGATAGAGGGGGAGGGGATGGAGTGTGACGAGTTGATAGGAGGTTGATCTGAAGCAATTGCCAAGCAGTGGGGTTGTTGTGATGGGTAAAGTAGAGGAAGCATATGTGGGACTTAAGGTTAGGGGATATGTATTGGTAGATGGTGGCGATTGAGGAGAATCTGTGGATGTAACTTGGTATGGGAAGATGGTTTCGTGGAATATGACATGGCGAGAGATGAATGTTTTGTGTGTGGTCGTTTTGAAGCATCTGTACCCTTTATGAGATGGGGAATATCCTATGAAGATACAATCAAGAGAGCGAGGTGAGAGTTTATCAGGTGCCAGATGTTTTAACTAGGGAAAACACACGCAGCTGAATGTGCAGAGGTGAGAGTAGGATGGAAGAGAGTTGTGGAGAAGTTGAAAGGGAATTTGGAGGTTGCAAGCTTTGGTTGGTAGCCTGTTAATTAAATAGTTTGTTGTAAGGAGGACATTAGCCCTAAAAACTTGAGGGAGATTTGCGGCAAGCAGTAGGGTGCGGACAGTGTCGAGTAGGTGTCGGTGCTTGTGCTCGGCAAGGCCATTTTTCTCAGGAGTATGAGGGCAGCTGAATTGGTGAGTTATACCCTTGTTTATGAGGAATTGGCTGATGGTATACTCTCCACCGCCATCAGAGCGAAGAGTTTTGATGGTGGTTTTGAACTGGTTTTGTATTAAATTATAGAATTGCTGAAATTTTGCAAACGATTCAGCTTATGAATTCATAAGATATAACCAGCAGAATCTAGTATAATCATCAATAAACATGTTATAGTATTTGTATCCGTTTAGAGTGGTAACTAGTGCAGGACCCCATACATCAGTATTTATTAGTAGAAAAGGAGCATTTATATTGTGGATACTCTTTGGGAAGGGAAGTTTATGGCTCTTAGCCATATTACAAAATTTGCAGTAGTTAGAAGAGGAAAAGGTACTAATAGAGGGCTCTAATTTTGCCAAGGTGCGAATAACATGTTGAGGTGGATGGCCTAGTTGATTATGCCAGTGGGAGGAAGTCGTTGAGTTGGATTGAAGGGCGTGGTTGGGAGCTGTAGATGTGTTGTCGGAAGGGAGGTAGAGACCGTCGTGACTTCTACCACGGAGGATGATTTGGTTATCCTGGAGATCCGTAATTTGGAATCCGAGTGCATCGAATGAGATGGAGCAATTATTATCAAAGGTGAGCTTATGAATAGAGAGGAGATTATAGGAAAGTAATGGAACATGAAGGAGATTACGAAGGTATAACTTACGGTTGGATTGAGGTAGTGGGAGGATGCCGTCGCCGGTGGTTTGGATGGGAAGTGTGCTACCATTCGCGATTGAGATTAAGTCTATGCCTTGATAGGGAACAGGTAGTTGCAGGTTGGTAGCGTCTGAGGTGAGATGCGATGAGGCCCCAGTGTCGAGCACCCATTCAGTTTGAGAGGCTACCGGAGTTTGGGTGAGCTTGAATGGGGGGGGGGGGGGGGGGGGGAGGGGGGCACTAGTGTGTAGTTTAGGTTGCATCGGTGCCAGCATTGAGCGGCGATATGTCCTAGTTTGTTGCAGATTTGACAAATTGATTGTGGGTTTGGCAACGGGACGCTGTTGCTGTAGTTGCTGGAGGGAGCGTTGTCAACCCTATTGGGGCGAGACGACTGGATGAGTTTCCTCTGCCACGGGATGAGTGGAAGTTGCTATAGAAGGCAGTGCTGTCTTTGGACGGAGTGGGGCCCTTGACAAGTTGATTTTGTATATTTATTTCCTCACTGCAGAGTAAGGAGTAGAGTACTTCTAGACTTATTGAGGTTTGACACGTCCAAATGGATGTGCAGAACGAGTTGTATGTCGCCGGCAGCCCGTTGAGGATGTGGTGGATTATGTCTTCAGTGTCCACTCGGGATCCGACTGCTACAATACTGTCGACCAGCACTTTAATCTGTGCAAGGTAAGCTTGCATTGAGCTATCTCCCATGGCTACATTATGAAGGGTGTTTTTGAGCTGAATCACCCGAGAGTGGTTAGTCGGTTGCAGGCGACTTTCCAGCATTTGCCAAATCTCATAAGCTGATGAGAGATTATGGATGTATGGTAGTATAGAGGGGGAGATAGTGGAGTAGAGGGTAGAAACAAGGTTCTGATCGACTAGTTTCCATAAGCGATTGTCGACATTGGATTTCGGCGGCTGCTGTTGAGTGTCGGTGAGGTATCCTTCAAACCTGTTAACAAAGAAGATTTTGAGGGTTTGCACCTTCCAAATGGCGTAGTTGTCATTGTTCAGCTGGGTGGTGATGATTTGCTTGATGTTGGACATGAGAAACTTAAGGGGTGTGGGTACAGTGAAATCTGCCATGGAGGCTGAGAGGGAAGAGGCGAGTTGCGGAGTGGACTGGGTGCTTGAGGCTTCTCGTTCGGACATGATGATCAGAGGCCATGAGGCTTTAGATCTCTGATACCATGAACGAAACTTGCATATGAAATAACATAAAGAATAGAAAGAACGAAGTGGAAAAAGGTAAAGGAAAACACAGAGCTCAAGTATTGAACTTCTTCATTAATATCTCATATTTTGTTCCTGGTACATTGTTGCATATATATAGTGAAATATGATTCCAGAATCATCTTCCATTAGACTTAATTGTCTCAGAGATACTTGGCCGGTTGTTGTCAGGTGCCAAACGTAGTGGGCATGTGATATGGCTGGTTAACATGGCCGAATGTGCTTGGCCGATAGCAGCGGCCAAAGATGGTGGTTGGTGATGAGTGGCGCTAGAGGTTGGAGGTGGTGGCCGGTATTGGCGTGCTAGCATTTGGTGGGTGGCGGTGGTGGCCAGATGTAGTAAGCAATAGTGGAAGCCAGAGGAGGTGGCTTACGGTGTTAGACCGACTACGATGGCTTGCCAGAGGGAGTGGTTGGGTGATAGTAGAAGGTAATAGCGGGCGGCGGTGCCTGACCGACAAGCGGATGTGGCCGGCAAGGGGTAGTAAAGTGCCTTGAGTTTGTGGTGTATTTGAAAATCATCGAAATTTGAGGAATTTCAAATACACAAAAAATGAACTAAAATATAATACAGTGCATCTGCTTTATTTTACCTTGAATTTATTTTTGATCAAATAAAACACCAAAATTATCAGAACTCCTGTATTGGATTACTCTACGCCCTAAATTTATTAAACAAAACATCCCTTAAATCAAACTTTGATAATTTTCAAAGACATTCATCATTGTATATCATTGTTTTCTTACTTTAATAATAACATAACATGCTGATGCACCTATATTTAGCCACAATTGAGCAAATCCATGATACCAGAATGAAGTGTTAGACCAAACTAGTATCCAGGGATGGGAGGTAATTGGTACTCCTAACAAACAAGCTATTTTTGAAATACCATCAAGTGTCCAAAAGACCAAAGGGAGGTCCAATATTTTAATCGAGAGAGAAATGGTGATAAATTTCTCTGATTTAGGACAAAATAAGAGCAACCATCTTTGAATAATAAATTGTTTCTCAAAGAAAAACCTTCAATCAATAAAAGAAGAGTGAGCGTAGCATTTAACTTATAGGGTTTTAACATTGCAAAACACAAAACTTTATAAAAATGCTTCTTACATACGAAATAACCTACCAACATTAACCCTCAAGATTTTGAAGCAGTCCAAACATTTTTATATAAAAAAAAATATATAAATATAATCTTTCGGAGAAAAAAAAAAACAACAACAACAACATCAAGCCTTTGTCCCACTACGTGGGGTCGGCTACATGAATTCTTTTTCACTATTGTGTCTGGTTAAAAATCAAAGTCTCATTTAAATCTAATAAATAAAGATCATTTCTAATATTTTATAACCAAGTCTTTTTAGATCTACCTCTATCTTTCTTAACATAAGTCAAATCTAATACCTCAACTTTCCTTACCGGGTCATCGGAAGGCCTCCATTTAATGTGACCAAACTATTTAAGGAAACTCTCTCTAATCTTATCTTCCACTGGAGCTTTTCCAACCTTTTCACGTATATGCTCATTTTGTTTCCTATCTCTAAGGGTCAAGCCACTCATCCACCTAAGCATCCTCATCTCTACAACACTTAACTTGGTATTATGCTTCTCTTTTAATGACCAACATTCGGCACCATTAAGAATTGCAGGTCTCACCATCTTATAGAATTTTCCCTTAAGTTTGAGGGGGACTATCCTATCACAAAATAAACCTGATGCATTCCTCCACTTCAATTATCAAACTTGAATTATGCTGATAATATCCCCATCAATTTCACCATCACTCTGAACAATAGATCAAAAAAATAAAAAATGTGTACTCTTATTAATGACTTGATCGCCCAAAGTCACAATCTCTTAACTAGGTCTGTTTCTACTAAAATTACACTCCAAATATTCAGTTTTAAATCTACTCAAGAAAAAACCTTTAGACTCTAAAGTTGACCTCCATAATTCAAGTTTACCTTCAACTCCCTCTCTACTCTTATCAACAAGAAGAATATTGCTGGCCTCCATGTAAAAACTAAAGAGCATCACATACATACCGTACCCATCAGATCCATGAACCTTGCCGGAAATCCTGCCGAAATCATGTCAATTAGACACCGTTTGCGATCAAAACCCATAAATCCCGTAAACCTGCCTCGATCGCACCTCGCTCAGAGTCATGAAATACCAGAGCAAATGAAGCCATTCGCGACCTCTTCAACCCGCGATCCCCACAGCCCATCGTTCCTACTGAGAAGCTCCAATCTCCTCTGTCCCAACCTGTCAAATTCCTCTCTCAACTCCAAGCCGCAACCACGAGCTCCTTCTCCCGTCGACCTCTGATCTAAGCTCCGATCCAAGTTCCAGCAGCGACCTCTCTTCTTGTCTTCCCTCTCAGATCTAAACCCTACATCCCAACATCCGACCTCTTCCTTTGTTCGCAAACATCTCTGCCTCGCTCAACCCTTTGGCCAACATAAACAGACATAAAGAGAGAGAGAGAGATCAAGCTCCTACCTTACTCGCACACTCCGAACCAAACTTCCCTCAACCGACTCCTTTAATAGGTCGCAAGCTCCACACTACCCGATCCTTCAGTTTACTTAGGTATATATTGTATTAATTACTAATACTATAGTTGTTAATATTACTACTATTTTTACTTATATATATATATATATATATATATATATATATATATATATATATATATATATATATATATATATATATATATATATATATATATATATATATATATATATATGCATTTATCTGCTATTATATAATACAATATAATATATTTATTATTATATAGTAAACCGGTTATTATATAATATAATATATATTAATATATATGTTATTATATAATAAATTGGTTATTATTGTTGCGTGCGAGAATATACGCGGCGGTAGAGTTTGTAAATTTGCGTCCTAGCGTTGCACGAGTATTTCGCACACAAACAGAAAAGAGAAAGTGAACACCAAGGTTTTTACGTGGAAAACCCAAAAAGGGAAAAAACCACGGGGCCTCGCCCAGTTGTAAAGTTCCACTAGTGATTTTGCAGATTACAGATGGCTGATTCGTCCCACAAGTTGGGATAATCAGAATACAATTTGTTTCTTCTAGTGAGTTTACAAAATTTCTGCGAATTCCCGGCGTTTCTCCAAAATCCGGCAGAGTTCCGGCGTCTTCAGGCGGCAGGAAGAGTTTCGACGGTGGTCGAGGAGGTGAGGAATCTCCTTTTCCCCTTTCTCCTCTTCTTCTTCTTTCTTCTGCGAGTTCCTGGTGTTTCCTTAAAGTCCGTCAGAGTTCCGGCGCCTTCAGGCAGCAGGAAGAGCTCCGGCGGCGGTGGTCGAGGAGGTGAGGAATCTCCTTTTCCCCTTTCTCCTTCTCCTTCTCTTCTTCTTCTCTCTCTTCACTTGAGTCCCTTGGTGTAGAATGAGGGCTCTATTTATAGTTTTTCTGGAGTGGCACAGCCCGTAAATAGGCGTGAGATCAAGGGCGAACAGGGAGTGGTTTGAATGGACGGTCGATATCGAATCTTTTAATCATGCACCGTTTGTTGGACATTTGATGGCCTTAATGATGTCGGAATTTGATGATCTTGAGCTCGTTGGATTCGTCTCGTCGAGCCGCTCGATTCGAGTATAAGGTCGTCAAAATCGGAGACCGTTTGGTAACTCAAATTGCGGTTTGAACCTTCCAACAGCGCTTCGAACCTTTGATTCGGACTCATTTGGGCTCGGATTGGGTTGATCTTGGTGTCGTTGGGTTTGTATTTCCGAGACGCTCAGTTTGACTGTAAGCTCTCTGAAATCGGAGTTCATATGCTCCCGAAATTAATTTTTGAAGTTTCCAACTAGGTTTTGCCTCGAGATTCGTGCCCGATCAAGATGATTTTGCGATGCCGTATCAGTTGCCCCCCTATTTTCGGACGTCGTAGCTTCAGGGGTCCGAAAATATGTGTCACAAATTTCGGAAAATTTTTCTGAGTGACCCAGGATTGAACCGCGCGCCCGCGCACCTGCGGGCGAACCGCGCGCCCGCGCATGCGGGCGAACCGCGCGCCCGCGCCTGCGGGTGAACCGCGCGCCCGCGCGCCTGCGGGCGAACCGCGCGCCCGCGCCTGGGCGCACCGCGCCCGCGCTGGGGGCGCACCCGCGCCCGCGCCCGCGCTGGGGGCGCACCCGCGCCCGCGCCCGGGCTAGCTGCACCGCGCCTGCCGCGCGTGGCTGCCGCGCGTGGAATGCCGCCGGCAGTTGCCGGCAGCTGGCAGCGTGCGGCCAGCCGCAATCCGCGTGCTGTGGCTTTTCGCGTGCTGTTCGCGCCTTTTCGCGTGGTCGGTTCAATGCACCGACTTAGGTGGGTCCCACCAGCCAAAAATAAGAGTTTTTTTGCTATTTTTGGGTCAAAAAATTCCCAAAAAATCCGAAAAAATTCAAAAAAATTTCTAAAAATAGAAAAAATTTTAAAATGATTGTAACTTCCCTTCATTCTCTCAAAAACCTATAAATAGGACTCCTAGGCCCTTAGGAAACTTGCACCTTCTCCTCTCTCTCCCTCTGGCTCTCTGGCATTGAGGCTACCGCTGTTTTTGCGCGTGGGAAATGTCCCTAGCTCGAATTAGCGCTCCCTCTCTGGTGCAGGAGTTACGGGATTTCTTCCTCTCCCTCTGGCTCTCTGACATTGAGGCTACCGCTGTTTTGCGCGTGGGAAATGACCCTCGCTCGAATTAGCGCTCCCTCTCGGGTGCAGGAGTTACGGGATTTCTTCCTCTCCCTCTGGCTCTCTGACATTGAAGCTACCACTGTTTTGCACGTGGGAAATGTCCCTAGCTCGAATTAGCGCTCCCTCTCTGGTGCAGGAGTTACGGGATTTCTTCCTCTCCCTCTGACTCTCTGACATTGAGGCTACCGCTGTTTTTGCGCGTGGGAAATGTCCCTAGCTCGAATTAGCGCTCCCTCTCTGGTGCAGGAGTTACGGGATTTCTTCCTCTCCCTCTGGCTCTCTGACATTGAGGCTACCGCTGTTTTGCGCGTGGGAAATGTCCCTCGCTCGAATTAGCGCTCCCTCTCTGGTGCAGGAGTTACAGGATTTCTTCCTCTCCCTCTGGCTCTCTGACATTGAGGCTACCGCTATTTTGCACGTGGGAAATGTCCCTAGCTCGAATTAGCGCTCCCTCTCTGGTGAAGGAGTTACGGGATTTCTTCCTCTCCCTCTGACTCTCTGACATTGAGGCTACCGCTGTTTTTGCGCGTGGGAAATGTCCCTAGCTCGAATTAGCACTCCCTCTCTGGTGCAGGAGTTACGGGATTTCTTCCTCTCCCTCTGGCTCTTTGACATTGAGGCTACCGCTGTTTTGCACGTGGGAAATGTCCCTCGCTCGAATTAGCGCCCCTCCTCGCGCGCAGAAGCCTACGGGATATCTTTTCCATCTGAGCGGAGGTTTGCTGGTGATGGACGATCGAGTTGAAGCTTGTTAGTAGTCAACGATCGAGTGTGGAGCCAAAGGGGAGAGTTCGAGAATGCGTTGCAAATAGCATTCAAGCGAGAAGCCGATGGCGAGTAGCAGTCTGCCGACGAGCAGAAGTCCGACGACAGGAAGAAGTCTGACTTCGGGTAGAAGACCGACGAAAATTTGTCGACGACCAGGAGTCTGGCGATGAGTAGAAGTCCGCTGACGAGTAGAAGTCCGACGTCGGGTAGAAGTCCGCTGACGAGCAGAAGTCCGACGTCGGGTAGAAGTCTGCTGACAAGCAGAAGTCTGTCGTCGGGTAGAAGTTCAACGTCGGGTATAAGACCGACGAGAATTCGTCGACGAGCAGGAGTCTGGCGACGAGTAGGAGTCCGCTGACGAGCAGAAGTCCGACGACGAGTAGGAGTCCGCTGACGAGCAGAAGTCCGATGTCGGGTAGAAGTTCAACGTCGGGTAGAAGACCGATGAAGATTCGTCGACGAGCAGAAGTCTGACGACGAGTAGAAGTCCGCTGACGAGCAGATGTCCGACGACGAGTAGGAGTCTGCTGACGAGCAGAAGTCCAATGTCGGGTAGAAGTTCAACGTCGGGTAGAAGACCGACGAAGAGTCGTCGACGAGCAGAAGTCTGACGACGAGTAGAAGTCCGCTGACGAGCAGAAGTCCGACGACGAGTAGGAGTCCGCTGACGAGCAGAAGTCCGATGTCGAGTAGGAGTCCGCTGACGAGCAGAAGTCCGACGACGAGTAGGAGTCTGCTGACGAGCAGAAGTCCGACGACGAGTAGGAGTCCGCTGACGAGCAGAAGTCCGATGTCGAGTAGGAGTCCGCTGACGAGCAGAAGTCCGACGACGAGTAGGAGTCCGCTGACGAGCAGAAGTCCGACAACGAGTAGGAGTTTGCTGACAAGCAGAAGTCAGAGGTCGAGTAGGAGTCCGCTGACGAGCAGAAGTCCGACGACGAGTAGGAGTCCGCTGACGAGCAGAAGTCCGACGACGAGTAGGAGTTCGCTGACGAGCAGAAGTCCGACAACGAGTAGGAGTCCGCTGACGAGCAGAAGTCCGATGTCGGGTAGAAGTTCAATGCCGGGTAGAAGACCGACGAAGATTCATCGACGAGCAGAAGTCTGACGACGAGTAGAAGTCCACTGACGAGTATGAGTCCGCTGACGAGCAGAAGTCCGACGACGTGTAGGAGTCCGCTGACGAGCAGAAGTCCGACGTCGGGTAGAAGTTCAACGTCGGGTAGAAGACCGACGAATTTTGACGAGCAGAAGTCCGACGACAAGTAGGAGTTCGCTGACGAGCAGAAGTCCGATGTCGAGTAGGAGTCCGCTGACGAGCAGAAGTCCGATGACGAGTAGGAGTCCGCTGACGAGCAGAAGTCCGACAACGAGTAGGAGTCTGCTGACGAGCAGAAGTCCGATGTCGGGTAGAAGTTCAATGCCGGGTAGAAGACCGACGAAGATTCGTTGACGAGCAGAAGTCTGACGACGAGTAGAAGTCCACTGACGAGTAGGAGTCCGCTGACGAGCAGAAGTCCGATGACGAGTAGGAGTCCGCTGACGAGCAGAAGTCCGACGTCGGGTAGAAGTTCAACGTCGGGTAGAAGACCGACGAATTTCGACGAGCAGAAGTCCGACGACGAGTAGGAGTCCGCTGACGAGCAGAAGTCCGATGTCGAGTAGGAGTCCGCTAACGAGCAGAAGTCCGACAACGAGTAGGGGTCCTATCCGAGGTTGTATGTCAGAACATTTGTTCGATGACATTAACCTGTATGGAAGAGATCGAGAGAATCCACCAAGGATGTAAGACCTATCCGAGGTTGTATGTCGGAACCCTGCTCGACGACGTTAACCTGTGTGGATGAGGTCAGGAGAATCCACTAAGGATGTGAGACCTTTCCGAGGTTGTACGTCGAAGCCCTGCTCGACGACGTTAACCTGTGTGAAAGAGGTCGGGAGAATCCACCAAGGATGTAGGACCTTTCCGAGGTTGTATGTCGGAGCCTTTGCTCGACGACGTTAACCTGTGTGGAAGAGGTCGGGAGAATCCACCAAGGATGTGAGACCTTTCCGAGGTTGTATGTCGGAGCCTTTGCTCGACGACGTTAACCTGTGTGGAAGAGGTCGGGAGAATCCACCAAGGATGTGAGACCTTTCCGAGGTTGTATGTCGGAGCCTTTGCTCGACGACGTTAACCTGTATGGAAGAGGTCGAATCGAATCCCCCTGGGATTGATTTTGCTATGATTGGGAGGGGGCGAACGCCATGTATATCCCGAATCAAATGTGAAGAAAGTCTATCTTTAGATCGTTATTGTCTTTTTGAGGTCGAGGTTAATACCTTGCCCAATGAGTAGAAGTCCAACAAAAGACTGTATAAAGCTTGTAATTGATTTGAAGTATCCTTGCCTTTGCTCGAATATTCTTGAAATATCAACTTGGTGTTGACGGTATTAGAGGATCTATTTGACCATGGTTTGAGTCAAAGTTGCCCCCCAGTCCGCATCTGCTTCTTATGATATTGATGCTATGAGTGATCTTTTGAGATTGGAGCAAACGTTGCCCCCCAGCCAGGAACCACGTTCCCACAGACGGCGCCAAACTGTTGCGTGCAAGAATATACGCGGCGGTAGAGTTTGTAAATTTGCGTCCTAGCGTTGCACGAGTATTTCGCACACAAACAGAAAAGAGAAAGTGAACACCAAGGTTTTTACGTGGAAAACCCAAAAAGGGAAAAAACCACGGGGCCTCGCCCAGTTGTAAAGTTCCACTAGTGATTTTGCAGATTACAGATGGCTGATTCGTCCCACAAGTTGGGATAATCAGAATACAATTTGTTTCTTCTAGTGAGTTTACAAAATTTCTGCGAATTCCCGGCGTTTCTCCAAAATCCGGCAGAGTTCCGGCGTCTTCAGGCGGCAGGAAGAGTTTCGGCGGTGGTCGAGGAGGTGAGGAATCTCTTTTTACCCTTTCTCCTCTTCTTCTTCTTTCTTCTGCGAGTTCCTGGTGTTTCCTGAAAGTCCGTCAGAGTTCCGGCGCCTTCAGGCGGCAGGAAGAGCTCCGGCGGCGGTGGTCGAGGAGGTGAGGAATCTCCTTTTCCCCTTTCTCCTTCTCCTTCTCTTCTTCTTCTCTCTCTCTTCACTTGAGTCCCTTGGTGTAGAATGAGGGCTCTATTTATAGTTTTTCTGGAGTGGCACAGCCCGTAAATAGGCGTGAGATCAAGGGCGAACAGGGAGTGGTTTGAATGGACGGTCGATATCGAATCTTTTAATCATGCACCGTTTGTTGGACATTTGATGGCCTTAATGATGTCGGAATTTAATGATCTTGAGCTCGTTGGATTTTTCTCGTCGAGCCGCTCGATTCGAGTATAAGCTCGTCAAAATCGGAGACCGTTTGGTAACTCAAATTGCGGTTTGAACCTTCCAACAGTGCTTCGAACCTTTGATTCGGACTCATTTGGGCTCGAATTGGGTTGATCTTGGTGTCGTTGGGTTTGTATTTCCGAGACGCTCAGTTTGACTGTAAGCTCGCTGAAATCGGAGTTCATATGCTCCCGAAATTAATTTTTGAAGTTTCCAACTAGGTTTTGCCTCGAGATTCGTGCCCGATCAAGATGATTTTGCGATGCCGTATCAATTATATAATATAATATATATTAATAATTTTGTTATTATATAATATATCTCTTATATATATTTAAAAAAAATAGATTTTTCTCTTGTGGCTTGCAACGGGCCGGCAAACCCCCTACGTGCTCACGTAACGTTGTAGGGAGGGAAACCAGTGGGCTCTTGCAGCGACTTAATAATCCCTCTTTAATGCTAGCAACGAGCCGACAAACATCTTACGCACTCACGTAGCATTGTAGGGAGGGAAACCGGTGCGGCGCTTGCAGCGAGGGGGATAAAAAAATATAAATATATACATATATATTTAATAATAAGTACCCCCGAACGCTCACGATTTCAAAAACCATATCTATAATTGGAAATTATTTCATGTTGGAGAAATCTCAAGTGGTTCCTTGTTGGAAAGTGGCTTACGTGCAAAAGTTTTATATTTGGCAAAGTTTTGACATTAAAGAGTATTTACATTTGAGGGTATATTCCAATATCATGTGAGCTTTCAAAGAAGAAGAGCAAATTTATGTGTTTATTGGAAAGGTTATATGTTTGAAAGTGTTAATACTTATGCCGAGATAAACTCCTTATACAATATGAAAGATTTGATTAATTGTAGTTGCTAAAGTTTTATCTCTTGTGATGCATATGCATGATAGATCTTGTTGAACTATAAAAAAGAGCTTGAACAATGAGTTGGAATGTTCTTTAGAAATTACATGAGTTAGTTTACACCCAAATTTTATTCCAAGTGTCATTCATTAGTCAAATTTATAAATTTGATTGTGTAGGCTTATTTTGTTGGCATGAACAAATTCGATTTTTGCTAAATGTTTTGTTGTTTGTTCATCTCAAAACAAAAAAAGAGCTTATAATATTTGAGAATCATCTATCTAAATGCCTATAGGCTTCCATAATTCGTTGTTGGTTGAGAGTTTGCTAAGTTAAGAAGGAGGAAATCATTGGAAGGTATATTCATGCACTGTTTCATTTATATTTGCAAAGGGAAAGAGGAATAGAGCAAAATTACTCTTTATACACCTATACGTGCCATAAAGCATAAAATTTGAAAAATAAATTTGTAGCATTTTAAGCATGATTTATGACTTTGCATATGAAGTTAGCATGTGAAACTTCTATATATACACATAGAGTATTACATTTGGTTTTGGATTAATTTTTTTTTACATGTATAGTAATTGATGGTTACATTAAGTTTTATCAACGAATGCTTTTGGATTATTATGTTAACACATATGAGGACTTGTTTGGAGCAAAGCTTACTTTACAAAAGTGATTGCTTGAGCCATGTTATCTTATTAAAATATTACATTGTTGATTGCTTATGAGAAATTATTAAGCTTTATAGTTGCTAAACAACAATATGAATGCAACATTGAGTTATGGGTAGAATGTGTTGAACGATTCAAGTTTGGAATGTTATGACTACATTTTGGCAAGTTGGTTTGAAATGCAATAGTTTGATATCATACATTTTCTCCTATGTTAAGCTCTCTAACGAACTTCATATAGATTTATGTTGTGATGAGGCTCTTTTCTTGTTGTTTTAGTAAAGATCGTTGGTTAAACTTTATGGATTCGATTATTAATGATGAGTACTTGGAAACTTTTGAGCATGATAGTGTCTCTTTATATTTCATACAAAATGCTTTCATCTATATTTGTGTGGGATATTATAGTTGTTTATTCGTCATTGCCAGCTAATGCCATTTGAAATATTTTGGAAAGTTTTATGAGTTTCTTTATAATTAGAGAGCTTTATGAATTTTTTTTTTTTTTTTTGTTGAAAGTTTTCTCATGATTCGTCATGTGTTACAAATTTGAGAATTTTTCTTTTGATTGGAAGAAGTCCTGATTTGCTTAGGTTGAGATGATTTATTTGTGGCTTTAGATTTGTTTTAAAGGGTTTTATGCGATGAGTTTCATGAATGCTTTACAATGAGAGGTCTTATAAACCTTCTTGTTGGAAAGCCTTATGGTCTTACCCCACACCAAATTTAAGTAAAAGGTACTTGATTGTTTTGTGTTGGAAAGAGTTTTGGTTTTTTGGTTTTCTTTTCAATAAGAAGTTTTATGTGTAGTTTCATTCGAAGGAGTTCTTACAAGTTAATTTGGGATTCATAATTTTATGATTAACTTTGTTTAGTAGACTCGTTAATGTCTTTTTAGAGCGAGGTGGTATTTCGTGGGGGGAGTTGTCTTTCTCCTTGCATGCACTTGTTTACAAAGTGGTTTTTGGATTAATGTGTAGTAAGAGCATGTTTTATGTTCAAAGTGAAAGTCTATTTTGGTTTTATTTTTGGGGGTTTGTTTCCCTTTTTCATATGGAGCTTTATTTATAGGGTAGTTAAGTTGTTTGAGTTGGGTATTTATTCAAGTGCCCTGTTTGGAATGTGGGGACAACAAAGGGCATTGAAAAATACCATCTTCCCTATTCATATTACAGTGAATTGAGGAGAGGGTCGTTTTAGAGGCACACTTGACTTCAAAGAAGTGTGTCCAACAATAATAATGCCTACATTCCTTTCATTATTTTTTTTATTATTATTATTGCATTGTATCGCCTCTTTCTTTGCTTTTAGTCTTTTTGTTGTCTTTATTTTTTTGCTTTAAAGTCAAATGTTTGCAAAATAATAGGAGAACCCAAATGACAAGTGGCCCACAGGATGCACAAGTAACAAAAAGGTACATTCTTTATTTTATTACATTTTCATTTCTTTATGTCATTATTTGCTTATTATATAGAACGTGCTCTAATACCTCTCTCTTTTATGTTTTACGATGCACCTTTTGGAAAGCAAAGGACAAGGAGCACTTGAGCATTCGGAGAAGGAGCATGGATAGTCAGATCCGAGCATCAGTCGCCCCTATTCAGTCTGGTAGGGGTGCTACGGGTAGAATTACTGGGTCATAGCCCCCGGTGCTATAAGTTTCCTTAAAAACTTAGAAAACCTTTGGGGCCTTAATGATTGTACGATCCCTACCATTTAGGAACCTTTAGAAACTTCATTTTTATAGTTAGGATTGCTTTCTTTTTTTTTTAGATCCTTAAACCTAATGATATATGTATGAAAGTCCTAAGGGTTAGAAAACAAAACTCCTTTTATGCCTATAACTTTAGTGACACATAAGAACAAAAATTAAATACCGAGTCTTAGATAACATAGACTTAGGGTATATGCTCCCCATAAGATAAAGACATCAAAACCAAACTTAGTGATATATTTTCCTAGGTTTAGTTTTCTTTAATTCATTAATAGTCAACCAATCAATTATAATCTAACTCTTAAAATGTATTAAAAAATACTTAATTCTTAATCAAATTATAACTAACATTTGTAATCATTAAATTGCAAACCTAAAATGTAAAACCTAAATCAAGTTTAACTAATCTAATAATAAACTCTTAACTAATTTAAAATTTAAAAGTTGTAGATTAAATTAAGAGATTCAAACCTAAAGATAAAATTCATTAGGATAAAAGATTCTTAAATATCAAACCTTAGATCAATTTTTAAAATCAATCAACAAACTTAATTAATAAATTTATTAATTCACCCCTTTCTTTTTAATTTATAACCAACTAAATAAATTAACAAAGTTGATTATCACTGGGTAACCCAGGCCTACGAGGCTATTAAGTTAGTCCCAAGAAAGGTAAAATAAACCTCACGGCTTCGGTGTGAAATAAAGGTGATAATTAATCAAATATTAAAATAAAACATCTAAAATTAATCCTTAAATACTAAGATTTGAACTTTAATTAAAATCTTATTTTTACCCCTTTAACAAATAAAACGCAAACAACTATAATTAAACAATCCCACATAGGACCTATCTAAAACCACACTACCTACACACACATAGACTTGTTTGTTAGGACAGGACTACTAGCTTTAGGTTAGGCCAATGTTCTGCTTTTTCTGCACTGTGTTGTGGAGCTTTGCATGTGACCTATGTGCTAGTTATTTTTGCTACTTATGTTAGCTTTTTCGTGATATTTTCTGTGGTGATTTCTAGTTTTTTTTCTGCACTATGTTGTGAGGGATATGATACCTATAGGTTAGGAACACTTTTATACTGACATTGCCTTCTTGTAGATGGCTGTGCTCACACAGCACTAGAGGGGGCTAAAATTCATAATAAAAAAATATATAACTGCTAAAGGTGCTTCAACTGCTTAGCCCCCAAACAATAAGAGCACTACCAAATGTGATTGATTTTGAGCATTTTTCATATATATACAACTGCTTGGATGATTTTTTATTTTATTATAAATGCTTAGGATAACTCCTACAGGAGAGTCTAGATTTTCATTTATACTGATGTAATGTATTTGATGGTGAGAGTTGTGAAAATCTAAAATAAGACATTTTAAATGTAAAGGGGTCCAAAGGGAAAAAGAAAACCCCCTATATGGAGTTTTCTTTTTCCATTTGGACATCCTTTTGAAGGATTCACTACGAGGAGCCCGTAGGAATGAAGATGATCCATTGACAAATCAAGGAAGTGAAGATGAAGAGCAAGATAAAGAATGTCTTGTTTTAAGATTTGCGTCATTCCCGGATTGTTATCGGTGGAGCCCGGCCACCACTACTTTTTATATACTATGTAATGTAATATTGTATGGCACTTGTCATGGACTTTGGATACTTTTCTGTGATTTATTTTGGATGTTGTGTTTACTTTGTTTGCGCAGTAGATTTGACATGATTTTCATAAGTTTCTTTCTTGCATGTGCATGTGCCTGACTCGCTAGGCTCTTAGGGATAAAATTCTTCTACTCATAATCAATAATAAAATTTTAAGAATTAAGTTAAATAGAAACATAACAATTTAGGGAATAGTTGGAATCATCCGGGGTTGCATGCATGCATTCTCTCTTCCTTCTTTAGACACTTCCCTACCTGCGGGTAGAGTATGGATAATCTGGTCTATGAGGATGAAGTGCCGGACCGAGGGAAGCTTAGTCTTTCTAAAAAAAATTATTTTTATATGTCTTTTTTAACATTTCATACATTTCTTATTTGAATATTTTAATCAGCATACTGCATTAATAACCAATTAAAATTAAAATTTAATCGCATTAGTTTTAAGAGAATAGTACCATTCATTAGTGTGGGATCACTTAGGAACTTCTCTAGATATCGATCCCAAATTCTAAAGTTTAACCACCCACCCTTCTTTCATATGGACCCGATAGCATGGATTTTATACGATTAGGTGGTTTTAGCTGACTTCCTTTTTTCAGGCAAGGACTAAGTCTAGGATTGCATTAGTTAGGTCGTAGATGTTAGTATCATGTATATGATACTACATCTTTATAGATTTAGGATCTTAGGCTAGTGGTACGAGTGTACCACTATACGCCTTATCTGTGGGTAAGCTTTCTTTCCTTTCGGAGGCTATAAATCCTACATATCTACATCACATAGATGACACCACCTCCCTCTTTCTCTCATGCATGTTTGAGGTGCAGTGTCTCTTCTTTTTTTTCTTCAGTTTCCTCTGCTTCAGATCAGCCGAATGATGATTGAACCACGTATGGATGATTAAGCCAAATTGAGCCTATCTTCATCTTTAATTAGGAAAGCCTAGAAACTCCTTTGCACTAAACCCATTTGAGAAGAAAATCTAACATCCTTAATTAAAAGTTTTCCTAGACCGAGGTCTAAGATTTAATTAACTACGGGGGCTTGTGCCCGTAGGAAAATGATCCCCACATCATATAAATCCCATTCGAGCTAATGTATCGAATGAGAGAAATCTCATAAAATTTTGGATTATATATATTATTATCCATCGATATGTGTAGGTAAAAGCCACTATCCTCCATGGTTAATCGTATGTATAACTCCATCTTCTCTTCCATCAGCTTGCTTATATCGAGTGTAAAGGCCTACTATCATTTTATCTTACGGGATAGTTTCATTATACTCTTTACATTCAAATTGTTGAGTCCAGTAATTAGGTTGTTAAGCCTAAGTAAATGTCCCACGGCTACCAAGAGGGGGGTGAATTGGTAGTTTTAAAAAATTTTAAACCCTCTTAATGATAAAGTTGAACCGAAATAAAATTTTCTTTTAAAGTTTGTAGAAAAATGTTTTTTAACCACAGAGTTGTTAAAATTGAAATTTAAAGTGCGGAAACGTAAAAACAATAAAGTAAATGACACCAGATTTATAGTGGTTCGGTCTATAATCAGACCTACATCCACTCCTCAGAGGCACCCTCTGAGTATTGCACTAATACCACAAAGTGACTCTCCTTTAGCACCCACAGCAAGGCGGAGAAGCCTTTACAACACACTCTTTTCACCACTACCCGGTGCGGCAGAGAACCGTCGTCCTTTTACACAATCCACAGTGCTGGCAGAGAACCGTCGTCCTTTTACACTCTCCTAGTGTGGGCAGAGAACCCTACGGATGTTCACACTCTCCAAGTGTAGGCAGAGAACCTTTTCGCTGTTCACACTCTCCAAGTGTAGGCAGAGAACCCTTCGGCTGTTTACACTCTCCAAGTGTCGGCAGAGAACCGGATCTCCTTGACTGATCTTCTCACAAGAATCTAGAAGGAAGAAAGAAAAGAGTGAAGAAATCCAATTTCACAAGTAGAGACTCTTACCTTTGTAATCTAAGTGAAGCCTTCTCGCTCCAGTGGTAGGAATCCTCCTTTGAATGCTCTCTTCCACTCTCTCCTTGACTATTCTCTCAAGAGGCACGAAGATCAAATGACAAAAAGATTGGGTGGCAGTCTAATTTGGACTATTTATATAAAAGACAAGAAAAACCGCCCAAAAACTGCAAGTTTCCAATTCTGTACGCAGTGGATTGTCCTGTACGATCCTGGATCGTCCTGGACGATTTTACTTAAACGATCTGAAATGACCCAATTTGTATATGTGTACGAAATAACTTCGTACAGATGATCGTCCTGTACGAACTAGGTTCGTCCAGTACGAACGGTTATTACAAGGTCGGTTCTAGAAACTGCTGAAAACTACTCTAAGTCGGTTAATCGTTTGGACGAAAATATGTTCGTTTGGACGAAAATTTTCCAGAGACCCGATCGTCCTGGACGATTATTTATTTCGTCTGGACGAAAATAGTTCAGAGGACCAATCGCCACGGACGATAATTTATTTTCGTATGAACGAAAATTTTCCAGAGACCTGATCGTCCTGGACGATTATTTATTTCGTCTGGACGAAAATTTTCCAGAGGACTGGTCGCCTCGTACGATAATAAAATTCGTCTGGACGAAAATTTTACAGAGAACCCATCATCCTGGACGATAATAAATTTCGTCCTAGACGAATAGGACTTAGAAAAATTTTTCCGAGCAAGTTCCTATTCGTTCCATGTGCTCTATAGGAGATAACTGACGGATCGTCCAGTACGATAAATTTCGTCCCGTACGATAAGTATAAAATTTTATGATCTCTTTATGTGTGTGTGTGTGTAAGTTTTTTATTCACTCAATTACAATCACTCCCTTTCAAAATTAAATCAAAGAAAATGCAAACTTCAAATAAACAGAATATTTCATGTTGAATTTGATTTGAAGTTATCGTAGTCTGGAGTCTGATTTTCCTGAAATATTAGTACACACAAGAGCAAATACAAATCTTCTAAAATTGTTAGGAGATAACTATACATTTGAATAATAATATTTGGAATTATCAAAACTACATAAGTTGCATAAATATAAATCATTCAAATAGCAACTATTCAAACAATCTCCCCCTTTTTGATGATGGCAAAAAAAAAATTATTATTTGTATGGTTTCAAGTTAAACAAATCTCCTATCTCCTAAACTCCCCCTGAATTGATGAGTACATTAAAATAAGGAGGCATAAAAAACAATATTTTTATTTTTCAAAAATTTTAACACAAACCACTACAAAGTCAAAAACTTGCAAACAGAACAATCAAAATAGAAAATACAATAAATTCTTCCCCTTTTTGACAGCAACAAAAAGTGAAGAAGAAATAGACACGAAATGTAAGTAATTATATGAAATTCATTTTTAAAATTTAATCTAAATTGTGATTGACATAGGGTATGCAATTTTAAACTAAAGATATTAGGTCAATCATAGAAATTCATAAAATTTAAGAAGTGATATAACATTGTAAGTAAGAAGAATTTATCAAAGACATGATTCAATTTAGACATTTGACTATTGAAAATCATTACAGGAGAGATGTATAAAAATTCTATATTTCAAAGTTCAATAGAATATAAATGAACATAAGATCAATTTGAATTAAGAGATTGAACGAATTTGGAAAGAAGAGAATAACCTCATGTGGCGCTTTGCGCATCTTTTTCAAAATTTTGGGGCACATTTTTGTGCATTTTTTCTTGGTTGGGCTTATTTTGTGCCTCTTTTTCACTTTGCAAATCTTTGAGATTCCTTTTGATTTTTGTACATTTGTACAATGTTCAAGAGTAATTGAGACCAATTCTTTCCAAAATCTATAATCTAAAATTTCAAATATTTCTAGGTGCATAAATATCACTTGATTAGAAATACAAAATAAGAAAACATCTAAATTAAAATAGTAATATTAACTTTTATGTAGTCTAAATGAATAGACATGAATTTAAAAGTTCTAATTACAACAAGTTATAAACAACTTATAAATTCAAAAAGTCTAGATTTTCTAATATTGATAATCTCAAATTACAATCGAATTTAAGCACTATGTAGATTAAATAATACTAATGAAATTCATAAATATTAACCATATTTCAAAACAAATCTAATAAAAAAAAAACATAACAACTTTCATTGATATTAAAGAAACGGATTACAAAAAAAAAAAAAAACAACAAGAAAAAAATACATTGAACTTAAAAAGAAAAAACCAACATAAACACAAACACTTAACAATTAAACAGACACGATAAAAACATAAAAAAACAAATACAACAGACACACATAAAAACATTTCTACTGTTCTGGAGGAGGAGGAGGAATGCCGCCAAAAAGGTTGAAGTAGGAGGCCATCAATATTACATTGGTATTAATTTCATGAACTTCATTTCTAATATTACCAATGTCTTGTTGCTGCTGCGTAAGTTGAGCATCAAATTGATAAAACCTTTGATCAATGTGAGTCTCTAATCTATCAAATCTCTTAATCAGATTCTGGTAATCTGATTGAGGAGCAGAAGCTTGCACTCCTTCTTCTTCTTCCTCTTCTAAAGCACTGGCATGTGCTTTTTCTTTTTCCTCCTTGAAGAGCAATCTGAATGATGCATCATTATAGTAAACTGGCTCTTCGTATTCTTCATCAAGATGCACTATGTTGTATTTCTTTTCCAAAATATAAGTGATTAAGTGTCCTAATGAAATGTTTTTCTTCCTCTTCTGATCTGCATGTCCTATTTCTGAAAGCCCATAGATATGGTCTATGATAAGTTGGGCTTCGTCAATAGGATGTCTTTCCATGATTAAAAAGGTTAGAACAGAAAAGAGAGGGGTAATATTAATCCTATCACCAGCTTTAGGAATGATTGAAGATCGAAGGATATGCTGGATGATTCGGGTATCTTGGGTCATACCGGAGACTCTAGCAACATGATAGGTTATGCCAATTTCTCTAATCACCCTATTGATTTGAAACCATTTGAAGGAGGTTTCTGACATTAGGGTGTGGGCTCTATATCATTCAGTTCTTAAGTTTAAAAATGCACCAAGGTCATGCTTGGTGATCTCAACTTTTTGCTTAAAATATAAGAACTAATGGTGGAGTGGTCAGAATTGAAACTCATGTTTGCTAAAAAGTAGTGGTAGGTTTGTTTGTTGTAGAAGTGGACGAGAGAAAGAATGAAATGAAATTGGGTTGAGGCGAAGAGGTGCATTACCCAAAATTTCAACTCAGTTTGAATAAGAATGCGAGAGGGAGTGATTTTTGCGGATGCAAAATGAGGAAAAGATTCCTCATTCGCCTTAGAAAGAAAGTTGTATGGGGCATTCCTATTTGGTTTCTTCACCAACACCTTTTATCTTTTGCTTGAGGAGGCCATTGTTGATTTGAAGTAGAAAGGGATTGAAAATGAAGTTTGGAAGTGTGATTGTTAAGTTAGAAAGCCTTCATATTTAAAGAAAAATGATACGTTCGTCCTGGACGAAAATATTTGTCCTGGACGAAAAATTATCGTTCGTCTGGACGAAATAATTTCGTACAGACGATCCAATTCGTCCAAAATGTAACGGCTTTTCGTAATCAACACAACTTATGATGCGTCCCTTCGTACAGGCTTTTTGACTTGACCGATCGTACAGACGAAAAATTTTTCGTACAGACGATCAAAAAGTAAATCATTTTAATGACTCTTGAAAACCGTCCCCTACAATGAACCGACACATGTTTGTCTGGACGAATAAAAACTTCGTACAGACGAAGTTCATATTAAAAACTGTCTTATCCACTCAACCACTGCATTCAATCGTCCCGACGTTTGAGAGAAAAAAAAAATTCGTCCTGGACGATCATCAGATCGTACAAACGATCTAATTAAAAATTGCTCTCAAAACGGTTAAACATCGCGCAAACTATTCCTTCACACATCGTCCCGTATGAAAACATTTTCGTCCTGGACGATTTCCTCCAAAAAAAATTTTAATTTTGAATTTTAAAATTAAGAAAATCAAACAAAATATTCAAAAACACAGAAAACATAAAACAAAACCATAAATCCAAAAACAATTCATTTAAAACACACAAAATTTCACAAAAAAAAAAAAAAAAAACAAAACAAATATCAATGTTGCAAAGACATTTTGTTTAAGCATTCAAATCAATAACACCAAGCCTTGTTCTTAAAGTACTGAAGGTATCAAAGGCTAAAGGTTTTGTAAAAATGTCTGCAAGTTGATTTTCAGTTGAAATATGTATGAGTTCAATTTTTCCTTTGGATACATGATCCCTTATGAAATGATACCTTATATCAATGTGTTTGGTTCTAGAATGTTGAATAGGATTTTTGGAAATGCAAATAGCACTAGTATTGTCACAATAAATTGGAATAGTGCCTATAGTTAATCCTAAATCAATCAACTGTTGTTTTAACCAAAGTACTTGTGCCACACAACTTCCTAATGCAATGTATTCTGCTTCTGCAGTAGATAGTGCCACTGAATTTTGTTTTCTACTAGACCATGAAACTAATGAATTTCCAATGAATTGACATGTTCCAGAAGTGCTTTTCCTATCCACTCTACAGCCTGCAAAGTCAGAATCTGAATAACCAATAATTTCAAATGAAGAGCTAAACTTAGGATACCAAATTCCTAAGTTTTGAGTTCCTAGTAGATATCTTAAAATCCTTTTCACTGCTGTCAAATGTGATTCTTTTGGATCTGATTGAAATCTAGCACATAAGCAAACACTGAACATAATATCTGGTCGGCTAGCAGTCAAGTAAAGTAAAGATCCAATTATCCCTCTAAATTTCTTTTGATCAACAGATTTTCCCTTAAGGTCCTTATCCAACTGAACTGAAGAACTCATTGGTGTACTAACAGGTTTAGCATTGTCCATTTCATATTTTTTGAGAATGTCCTTAATATATTTAGTTTGACTAAGTAAAGTACCTTCCTCAAGTTGCTTAATGCTAAATCCTAGAAAATAATTTAAATCTCCCATTAGACTCATTTCAAATTCACTACTCATTGTTTTAGAAAAATCATCACAAAGATGTTTATTTGAAGATCCAAAGATGATGTCATCCACATAAATTTGAACAATAAGTATATCCTTTCCAATTTTCCTTAAAAAGAGAATTGTATCCACACTTTCTTTTTCAAAAGATCTTTCAAGTAGGAAGGTGCTCAACCTCTCATACCAAGCCCTAGGTGCCTGTTTCAATCCATATAATGTCTTTTTTAATTTGAAAACATTATTTGGAAATTTAGAATTTTCAAAACCTGGAGGTTGTTCTACAAAAACATCTTCCTCAATTACCCCATTTAAAAAGGCACTTTTGACATCCATTTGAAACAATTTAAAATTATTAAAACAGACAAAGGCTAGTAAAACCCTAATTGCTTCAAGTCTAGCTACAGGGGCAAAAGTTTCCTCAAAATCAATTCCTTCAATTTGATTATACCCCTTAGCTACTAATCTAGCCCTATTTCTAATGACTACTCCTGAGTCATTCATTTTATTTTTGAACACCCACTTGGTTCCAACAACACTTTGATCTTTTGGCCTTGTAGTTAGTTCCCAAACTTTATTTCTTACAAATTGATTTAACTCTTCTTGCATGGCCAATATCCAAAATTCATCTGAAAGTGCTTGATCAATGTTAGTGGGTTCAATAGTTTAAATAAAGGCTGAATGATTGACTTCCTTGTTTAATCCACGCCTAGTTCTAACACCCTCACTTGGTTCACCTATAATCAATTTCTTTGGGTGGTTTTTAGAAAATCTCAAATCTCTAGGCAAAGGGTTTTCTCTTTCTAAATTTTCTTCCAAATTTAATCTATCAATCTTTTGGGAGTTTTCTTCAATTTCTTCTTCAACAACATTTGGCTCTTCTATGTTTCCATTTTCATCAAAAACAACATGTGTGATTTCTTCAATGACTAAAGTTCTTTTGTTGAATACTCTATAAGATTTTCCAACACTTGAATATCCAACAAAAATTCCTTCATCTGATTTTGGATCAAATTTTCCTAAGGCATATTTTTCATTATTATGTATGAACACCTTGCAACCAAATACATGCAAATGAGACAAATTTGGTGTTCTTCCTTTTAGCAACTCATAGGGTATTTTATTCAAATTTGATCTCAAATTCACCCTATTCAGAACATAGCATGTAGTGCTAACCGTCTCAGCCCAAAAATATCTAGAAAGCGAGTATTCTGCTAACATTGCTCGGGCGGCTTCTATTAATGTTCTGTTCTTTCTTTCAACTACTCCATTTTGTTGAGGAGTTCTAAGTGCAGAAAAATTGCGATCAATCCCCTTTTCTTTACAGAAATTTTTAAATCTTTCATTTTCAAATTCTCCTCCATGATCACTTTGTATAGAAATTATTTCACATCCTAGTTTTCTTTGTATCCAAGTTGAAAAATTTCTGAATTCCTCAAATGATTCACTCTTATGAAAAAGAAATTTAACCCAGGTGAATCTTGAAAAATCATCTACTATAACAAATCCATATACCTTTCCTCCTAGACTAACAGTGCTTACAGGTCCAAAAAGATCCATGTGAAGAATTTCTAAAGGTTTACTGGTCCTAAGATCTTTATTGGACTTAAAAGAGGACTTCACTTGTTTTCCTAATTGACATGCATCACATAGATGGTCCTTGGTAAAGTCTAGTTTAGGTATTCCTCTCACAAAATTCTTTTGGGTAATTCTTCTAAGATTTTTCATACTAGAATGACAAAGTCTCTTATGCCAAAGCCATGATTCATCAGAAACAGTTTTCAAACAAAAAGCAGTAGGAGATTGAATACAATTTAAATCTAGCATGTAGACATTGTTTATCCTTTTTCCATTTAAAACAATTTTCCCATTTAGGCTAATTATGCAGCTAGTAGGTAAAAATTTTACATTATAGCCCTTATCACATAGCTGACTTATGCTAAGCAAATTATGTTTTAAGCCTTCAACTAATAAAACATTGTCTATAAAAAAGTTTTTCAAATTTCTAATCATACCTGATCCAACCACTTTCTTTGTGGTATTATCTCCAAGTGTAACCTTGCCTCCACTCCTGGCTTCCAGCGTTATGAATTGAGCAGTATCTCCAGTCATGTGCTTTGAACATCCGCTGTCCAGGTACCATATACTCTCACGAGGTCTTGTGTGAGAGTATCCCTGCAAAATTCTCAAATGTTAGACCTGGGAACCCAAACTAGTTTGGGTTCACCTTTATGAAATTTATAATCAGATGCATGTATGATATGTCTAGGTTTATGCATCTTAGTTCTCCACACCAAATTAAGTTTCATCTTTAAAGTGCAGGTATGAGATATATGTCCCAAAAATCCACAATTATTACATTTAACATTAGGAAAAATATTCCTATGTTTTCTTTCATATGATTGTCTTCTAAGGGATTTCATGAATTTAGGATAATATTTAGGATTTGTAAAATCTTCAAGTTTAGGGGGGTTCCTATTATCCTCGAGAGCTCTTATAGTGAGTTTGTAAAATGAATTCATATCCTCCAAGATTCGATTGGTATAATTGAATTCTATATGTCTTGCTCTCAGATTCATCCTTAAAATTCTTAAATTCTTTTTCAAGCTCAGCATAGGATGATTTTAAATTCTCAAAATTTTTATTCAAGTCATCATATTCATCAAGTAGTTTCATGTGGTTGCTATCAATTAAAGCATGATCTTTCCTAAGGATTTCGTGTTCCTTATTAAGCTCTTCCAATTCTAAAACTAAACTAGCATGCATCTTTTTCATTTTCCTATATGCATCATGCATGTGTTCAGAAACTTCAAACAATTCATTATAGGTTAAATCACATACCTCTTCTTGATCTGATTGTTCAGCATTATCTGCCATCAAGCAAAGGTTGGTGACTTCTTCTTCTTTTTCAGTCTCAGATGAGTCTGAAGCTGAGTCCGCCCAAAAAGCCTTTTGAAACTTTTTCTTGCCCTTCTTTACCATTGGTTTCTCCTCTACCTTCTCCTTGCTAGGAGTGGCTTTGAGTTTTGGACAATCAGTCTTTATATGACCTGGTTTCCTGCATTCATAACAAATCACTTCATTAGAAACCTTGCCATTTCTGTTATACTTACCTCTATTCCATTGCTGGCGTCTCTTCTGCTTCCTTTTTAAAAAGCTTCTGAATTGTCTAGTCATCAGTGCAATATCATCTTCATCCTCAGGTTGTGAGTGTTCACTTTCTGACTCTTCCATATTTAGTGCAATATTTTGGTCCTTTCTTGGTTCACCTGCATCAATCTTTCTTTGACTTACTCCTTGCTCGTAAGCAATGAGTGAACCAAGAAGATTGTCAATGAAATAAATGTTCAGATCTTTAGACTCTGTAATTGCAGTAATTTTAGCATCGTATGTAGTAGGTAAACAACGAAGAATCTTATTAACCATTTCAGCATTAGTTAATTCCCTACCAAGTGCATGCAAAGAGGTGACAATTTGAGTGAATCTTGTGTACATGTCAGATATAGATTCATTAGGTTTCATGCGAAATAATTCGTAGTCATGTAACAAGATATTGAGTCTTGATTGCTTAACCTCATTTGTCCCTTCATAAGTAATACAAAGTCTATCCCATATGTCTTTTCCTCTTTTATAAGTGGAAACTCGCATGTAGTCTTCAGATTTTAAAGCACAAAAGAAACTATTTAAACATTTTGCATTTAATTGTGCTAAGTCACGTTCTTCAATAGTCCAATCTGCATAGGGTGTTTCTACCCTAATTCCATCAACTAATCTAGTTGGTTTTGAGTAACCTTCCTGGACTAGCATCCACATGCGATAATCAAGTGACTGTAAGAAAGTAGACATGCGTGTTTTCCAAAAATCAAAAGGAATATTGTCAAACAGTGGAGGTCTAGTGATAGAGTAACCCTCAGGTGTGTTTCGGTTTCCAAATGTAGCCATCTACGTTAATCAAAAAGTAGTTCAAACTTATGATTTTGAAACTATGCTCTGATACCACTTGTTGAGTCCAGTAATTAGGTTGTTAAGCCTAAGTAAATGTCCCACGGCTACCAAGAGGGGGGTGAATTGGTAGTTTTAAAAAATTTTAAACCCTCTTAATGATAAAGTTGAACCGAAATAAAATTTTCTTTTAAAGTTTGTAGAAAAATATTTTTCAACCACAGAGTTGTTAAAACTGAAATTTAAAGTGCGGAAACATAAAAACAATAAAGTAAATGACACCAGATTTATAGTGGTTCGGTCTATAACCAGACCTACATCCACTCCTCAGAGGCACCCTCTGAGTATTGCACTAATACCACAAAGTGACTCTCCTTTAGCACCCACAGCAAGGCGGAGAAGCCTTTACAACACACTCTTTTCACCACTACCCAGTGCGCCAGAGAACCGTCGTCCTTTATACAATCCACAGTACTGGCAGAGAACCGTCATCCTTTTACACTCTCCTAGTGTGGGCAGAGAACCCTACGGCTGTTCACACTCTCCAAGTGTAGGCAGAGAACCTTTTCGCTGTTCACACTCTCCAAGTGTAGGCAGAAAACCCTTCGGATGTTTACACTCTCCAAGTGTCGGCAGAGAACCGGATCTCCTTGACTGATCTTCTCACAAGAATTTAGAAGGAAGAAAGAAAAGAGTGAAGAAATCTAATTTCACAAGTAGAGACTCTTACCTTTGTAATCCAAGTGAAGCCTTCTCGCTCCAGTGGTAGGAATCCTCCTTTGAATACTCTCTTCCACTCTCTCCTTGGCTATTCTCTCAAGAGGCACAAAGATCAAATGACAAAAAGATTGGGTGGCAGTCTAATTTGGACTATTTATATAAAAGACAAGAAAAACCGTCCAAAAACTGCAAGTTTCCAATTCTGTACGCAGTGGATCGTCCTGTACGATCCTGGATCGTCCTGGACAATTTTACTTAAACGATCTGAAACGACCCAATTTGTATATGTGTATGAAATGACTTCGTACAGATGATCGTCCTATACGAACTAGGTTCGTCCAGTATGAACGATTATTACAAGGTCGGTTCTAGAAACTGCTGAAAACTGCTCTAAGTCGGTTAATCGTTTGGACGAAAATATGTTCGTCTGGACGAAAATTTTCCAGAGACCCGATCGTCCTGGACGATTATTTATTTCGTCTGGACGAAAATATTTCAGAGAGCCAATCTCCACGGACGATAATTTATTTTCGTATGAACGAAAATTTTCCAGAGACCCGATCGTCCTGGACGATTATTTATTTCGTCTGGACGAAAATTTTCCAGAGGACTGGTCGCCTCGTACCATAATAAAATTCATCTGGACGAAAATTTTACATAGAACCCATCGTCCGGGACAATAATAAATTTCATCCTGGACGAATAGGACTTAGAAAAATTTTTCCGAGCAAGTTCCTATTCGTTCCATGTGCTCTATAGGAGATAACTGACGGATCGTCCAGTACGATAAATATCGTCCCGTACGATCATTATAAAATTTTATGATCTTCTTATGTGTGTGTGTGTGTAAGTTTTTTATTCACTCAATTACAATCACTCCCTTTCAAAATTAAATCAAAGAAAATGCAAACTTCAAATAAACAGAATATTTCATGTTGAATTTGATTTGAAGTTATCGTAGTCTGGAGTCTGATTTTCCTGAAATATTAGTACACATAAGAGAAAATACAAATCTTCTAAAATTGTTAGGAGATAACTATACATTTGAACAATAATGTTTGGAATCATCAAAACTACATAAGTTGCACAAATATAAATCATTCAAATAGCAACTATTCAAACACGAATCCCATAAGTAGAATCTTTTTAGAGACCCAAAGATTTGTTGCGACTATGGTGGGACAGATTTCTCTCCATCTTTGGATGTTATATTATCCTCTTTGGAGTGCACTCCGGGTTTAGTGCTCCTTAGTTAGGTTATTTTCTTTCTAGCCTTGGTAGGCTATTCCATCCCTTTCCTTCTCTCTTTCCTCTCGTGGTATTGTTGTACGCTAATTGTTACATTTATATTAGCAGATAGTATAAATGGTATACTCTGGTCCTTCTATTACTTTTTACTTTGGCTCTAACTTGTGGGTGACACTTTCTGAGTCCCTACTCTCGAGCCTACCTACGGGGGGATTACCTTCGGATCCTTTACTGACTTGGCATACTCATGGCGGGCTGACCCCCTCCGAGGCTGCTGCCTTCTCTCCCCCACAAAGGAGAGGGTGTGTATCCACATGACCTTTGGATGACTAGTTGCTCGGTAGTCGGTCCGGGAACCTGGTCGTCCCATTGTCATTTATGCGTAGCCAGTGCATCCCATGGCTAAGCAGCCAGTGCCTAGGCCACTCCCCGTTCACCCAGTTCATCCATCGGTCAGGCGGCCAGTGCTGGTCGCTCTAGTTGTTCGGATGGCTTCAGCACCTCAGCGCCGGTAACCAATAGTTCTTCTTCCCATTGTCTCGATAGAGGATGCTCGTGCTTGAGTCTCCCCTCCTCCTTCCTCTTTGAGGAAGAGGGTTGCTCAGGCTGAGCTTCCTCCACCCCCTACCCGTCGGGTTTCTATTTTCACCTGGTTGTCTCACCCTAAGATTACTGAGGAGACCCCGACACTTCCTCTTTTAGTAGTTTCTATTCCTCCTATCTAGCTAGTTAGTACGGACATAACGTCTTCCTCCACCTCCAACCTTGGGAGAAGGGCCAGGAGGAATAGGAATAGGAGGTTACATTTGGCGGCATCTTATGTAGCAGTTCAGCGGATGGCAAATTCTTTAGCTCACTAGGAGCCGGTTCAACTGAGGATGGTTCCCTTACATCGGGAGCCAGGTTAACATGCAGTTGTCCTAATTTTTGATGTTATTATCACCCCTGAGATCGACGCAGTCCAAGGAGGATGCTTCTCACTGCTAGTACATAGTGATGATGAGGAGGACACTATTCGCATTACGGCGGCCCCTCCTATTTCCACTACTCTTCCTCGCGCTAGAGTCCCCAACGATAGTGTCGCTAGGACCCTCACTCAGAGGATCTGAAGCATTATCCTTTTAGTGTGTGGTAAAGGTCGTGTTAGTGAAGAGAGGTTACTCCATTAGATCTCTCAGATGCACTCCCAGTTGCAGCGACAGTTTGTTAGATAGAGTTACCGGTGGCAAAGAGGAAAGCCACCATGACAGCACACTAGAGTAGTTTCCACTGTTAGACCCCAGACAGGTGTCCCTACTGCTGGACGACACCCCCGCCGTCACGGATGTTGCCCACAGTTGGGGCCTATCCAGCCTCAGCTTGGTTTAGTTGTTATTACCCCCTCCACTCAGTTAGATGTTCTTACCGGGTCCCATCGTAGCAGATGGGTTTGGAGGCATCAGCAGGTGGATCAACCTATCAAGATAGAGCAGACTGTTAGGATGATCCGTCAAGTTGATACAGGTCCTTCAGGATCAGTACCAATTCAAATGAGTCATGATGCAATAGATGTTGAGGATAGTGCCCCGGCTCGAGTGGAGCCAGTTCCTGTTTCTAGTCCCCATAGGATTTCTTCTCCTTTGGGTCCATACATCGATGCTCTTTATCAGACCCTCTTCGATGAGGACTTGCTTAGAGAAGAGTCAGATGAAGACATCCCCATTCACCGTGTTTGTGTTGTCACGACATGAGGTATGTTAGATGATCAGAGGGGATATTATGATGATTTGGAAGAGCAAGGGGAGGCCGATGTACCTTCCACCTCAGTCCAAGGTGGACCTCCCCGATCAGTAGACACAGATGCCATAGTTTTATAGTTGCAGTCTTAGATGGAAGAGATAGCTAGAGCCATGACGGCAATGACCGGCCAGTTGACAGTGTTGGGGGCTACACCCCATATTATGGATGTAGGTACTCCCACTACATCTAGAGATGAGCATGCAGTACCACAATTAGTAGTGTCAGAGCCTGTTAGAGTTGATAGAGTTCAAAAGGCTGTTTTGATGTCTCCCTTAGCAGTATAGTTCAATGTGCTAGTACAGAGTCAGTCAATTCAGTTGTCACCAGTTCAGATTCAGGACATGATTGCATAGAGGATTGAGCAGGATATCTCTTCTAGAAAGTCTAGAGATTCTGTTAGTGGAGATCATCTTTACCCAGTAGAGTACAAGTGAGAGCCTTACCCTGCTGGTTTTGTTCCTCCCTATTTCTGAGTTTTTGATGGGTTTGAGAATCCAAGACAACATGTGGCACAATATCGGATCATATGTTATAATATTGGAGGAAATGATGAACTGATGTTAAGATTATTTGTCAGTAGTTTAGAGGGAGTGGTATTTGAGTGGTATGACAATCTCCCTAGTGATTCAGTTCGTACTTTTGCTGAGATGGAGTACTTGTTTGTTCAGAGGTTTATTAGTATAGAGCATAGAGTGACTGTTGGTGAGTTGGTAGTGACTAGGAAGCGTCCTCAGGAGTCTCTACCTAACTATATTGTTAGGTGGAGAAACCTTAGTCTTTAATGTGAACCTCAATTATAGGAGTAGCATGCAATTTAGATTCTATTAAAAAATATAGATAGTCCTATCGCTCTATACCTGAAGGGTTTTAGCATTCGAACCTTTCAGAAGTTGTTACCAAGGACACTAGCTTATAGGACAGCATACCCAGTGCAGTCTCTCCTAAAGTTAATAGTCAACCTACACGTAGACCTCAGTGATTGGAGTTTTTGGGGGCACCACCTCCTAGGAAGGGGGAGGTGCATAGTACTTAGGATCCTCATGATAAGGGAAAAAGGCCCGTGGTTAGTTCAGTACCAAAGCGACCACCACCACCACGACCATAGTTTCAACCCTGATCTTAGTTGCCACCATCAATACAACTCCCTACTCAATTTCAACCATGGCCATAGAGTCAGCAGCTTAGGCCCTCTTATAAAACTATAGAAAACCAACAGTACTTACAAGAGAGGCTTAGCAAGGAGTATCCCTTTAAAAGGGAGAGTGTAAAGAAGATCTTTAAATTTCTGGTTAAGAAGAATATTTTGACATTTTCACTCAACAAAAGAGTGGAAGAGGCGAGGCAGACAGATCATCCTTTGTATTGTCCATTTCATAGGCACATTGGTTAATTGATTGAAGATTGCTATGCGTTCAAAGATAGAGTGGAGACCCTTATGGCCAGGGGTGAGATTCACTTGTAGGATAGTAATTTAGTGCATCCCCAAGGTAAGATTGCCTTGATTATTCAGATGATTACTAGCTCGAGTCAGTGTGGTGGTTAGAGCAGTAACAGTAGAGCACCTTTTAGTTCTGAGGGAAAGTCATATCTTTTACTCTCTCGCAAGATAAGGGGTATGATCAGACATTCAGTTCAGAGTTCAGAGACAGTTGAGAGGAGGTCCCTACAGGATAAGTCGATAGTTACCAGCCCAGTTACTTTGATAGTTTCTTTTTCTTCTTCAATTGTAGTGCCTACTTAGCCTATTTCTTCTACTTCTATTTATACTAGAAAGATGTATGATAGAGAGAAATTTGTTGTAACTTCTGATGGGAAGATGAGATTTCTTCCAGCACTTATGCTGAAGGATTTCATTCTCCCTTCAATTGATGATGAATTAATGGAAAAAAAATGATTCTGGCTACTTTTGGTCTCTTATTCCTTCTAGTTTTACTTTTTCTAGCACTTGTTCTTATCATGTTTTATTTATTTCTTAAAATGATGAAGGTTCTTCTTATGAAGAAGAATTTGAGTGTGAGGAAGAGCCTGTGTTTGATATTCCTGAAGGAGGTTGTTACATGGATTCTGGAGATGAATTCGAGAACACTTCCCATTCACTTTTTGTTAAACCAACACAAGCCATATCACTTGAACCAAATGAGTCATCTATTGAATTTGACTTAATACGAGAGATACAATTGCGTTCAGGTAAGGTTCTCCCACCTAAAATGGCTAAGAATAATAAAGAGAAAGATATGAATATCATTATCCAACAGGATGATCCTATCCCTCTTCCCCAAGCACAGGCTAAGGGGAAGGAAAAAAGACCCTCAATTAGAAGTTAATTATAATGTATTGGCTCATTTGAGAAAGAACCATTCTCTTCTTAGTGTTTATGAGGCACTTATGATGTCTCCTGAGTTAAGAGAGATTTTGGTGAAATCTTTGCTTGAACCAGAGTCTTATTAAGCCTTCTTTGCCACTGAGTCTATTAAGGATACATGCTATTTGAGAGAGATGTCATGCATTATCTTTTCAGACTAGGATATTCTCTTAGGGACTTCTGAGCACAACCGTCCCTTATATGTTACTATTGTAGTCAATGATTATGAGTTGAACAGGGTCCTCATTGATTAAGGGGCTTCAGTTAATATCCTTAATCATGCCACCTTACAGAGCCTCTCCCTTGGTCATTTGAAATTGACTTTAGATAAGATTATGCTGAAGGATTTTAATGATCAAGGTCAGCGTGCTCTAGGTTCCATCACTTTACCTTTGTGTTTTAAAGATCTTTTAACATAGGCGAAATTTCATGTTATTGAGGTAGATACCTCATACAAGACTCTCATAGGAAGGCCCTAGATTCATAAAAATAGAATGGTGTCATCTACACTACACCAGTGCATGAAATATATGAAGAATGATGTAGAGTTTTCCATTCCTGGAGATACTCAACCTTTTACCATGCATGAGGTCTCTATCTACGATGATGCCGAGCATTACATGCCTTAAAAAGCTCGTAAACTTCCCCCTGCCCAGTCACCAGTGATACCCACTAGTGTTATATAGGGTCTTATGTAGTCACTTGCACAGGGTCATATACAACCACTAGCACAGGGTCCATCACAGGTTAGGATTAGGGCAGATGTTTTCACTGTATACCTTGATGGATCTTTATAGTTTGTAGTCTGGCACAATGTTCTTCCTGTTAAAATTGTTGCTATTTGCATGCTTTACATTTTTGCAACTTGTAAAGTTTTGATGATTTCAAACATTATTGTTCAAATGTGTAGTTATCTCCTAACAATTTTAGAAGATTTGTATTTGCTCTTGTGTGTACTAACATTTCAGGAAAATCAAACTCCAGACTACGAAGACTTCAAATCAAATTCAATATGAGATACTTTGTGAATTTGAAGCTTGTACTTTTCTTTGAATTAAATTTGAAAGGGAGTGATTGTAATTGAGTGAATAAAAACATACACACACACATAAGGAGATCATATAAAATTTATACTGATCGTACGAGACGATATCAGATCATACGGGACGATCAGACAGTTATCTTCTATTGAGCACATAGAACGAATAGGAACTGGCTTGAAAAATTTTCTAAGTCCTATTCGTCTGGGACGAAATTAATTATCGTCCAGGACGATCTGGTCTCTGCAAAATTTTCGTCCATACGAAATTAATTATCATCAGAAAACGAGTTGCTCTCTATAAAATTTTTGTCCAGACGAAATTAATTATCATCCAGGATGATCTGGTCTCTGTAAAATTTTCGTTCAGACGAAATTAATTATCATCAGAAAACAAGTTGCTCTCTGTAAAATTTTCGTCCAGACGAAATTAATTATCGTCCAGGATGATCTAGTCTAAAAATTTCGTCCAGACGAACCAATTTTTGTCAGAACGATTAACCGACTTAGAATGGTTTTCAGTAGTTTTCTAGAACGACCTAGTAATAACCGTTCGTACCGGACAAACTTAGTTCGTACGGGATGATCAGCGTGTACGAAGACATTTCGTACACATATACAAATAGGGTCATTTCAAAGTGTTTAAGTAAAATCGTCTAGGACGATCCACGATCGTACGGGACGATCCACTGCGTACATAAATGAAAATTTGTAGTTTTTGGCGGTTTTTCTTGTCTTTTGAATAAATAGTCCAAATTAGACTGCCATAAAATCTTTTTGTTATTTGATCTTCGTGCCTCTTAAGAGAATAGCTAAGGAGAGAGTGTGAGAGTGCATACAAAGGAGGATTTCTACCACTGGAGCGTGAAGGCTTCACTTGGAGTTCAAAGGTAAGAATCTCTACTTGTGAATTGGGATTACTTCACTCTTTTCCTTCTTCCTTCTAGATTTCTTGTCAGAAGATCTGTCAAGGAGATCTGGTTCGCTGCCGACACTTGAGTGTGAATAGCCTAAAGGGTCGCTTCCTACACTTGGAGAGTGTGAACAGCTGTAGGGTTCTCTTCCCACACTAAGAGAGTGTGAAAGGACTGACGGTTCTCTGCCAACACTGGGGATTATGTAAAAGGACGATGGTTCTCTGCCGCACCGGGTAGTGGTGAAAAGAGTGTGTTGTAAAGGCTTCTCCACCTTGTTGTGGGTGCAAAAGGAGAGTCACTATTAGTATTAGTGCAATACTCAGAGGGTGCCTCTAGGGAGTGGATGTAGGTCTGGTTATAGACCGAACTACTATAAATCTGGTATTATTTTAATTTTTTAAGAACTCTGTGGTTGAAAAACATTTTCTAGAAAAACTTAAAAGAAAAATTTTCATTTCGGTTCGACTTAAATTCAAAGAGGGATTTAAATTTTTTAAAACTACCAATTCACCCCCCCTCTTGGTAGCCTTGAGACATTAACTTAGGCTTAACAATCTAATTACTAGAATCAACAAGTGGTATCAGAGCACTGTTTCAAAATCATAAGTTTAAACTACTTTTTGATTAACGTAGATTGCTACATTCGGAAATCGAAATACACTTGAAGGTTACTCTATAACTAGACCTCCACTGTTTGACAATATACCTTTTGATTTTTGGGAAAACACGCATGTCTACTTTCTTACAATCACTTGATTATCGTATGTGGATCCTCGTCCAGGAAGGTTACACAAAACCAACTAGATTAGTTGATGGAGTTAGGGTATAAATACCTTTTGCAGATTGGACTATAGAAGAACGTGACTTAGCACAAGTAAATGCCAAATGTTTAAATAGCTTCTTTTATGCTTTAAAATCTGAAGACTACATGCGGGTTTCCACTTGCAAAAGTGGAAAGGACATATGGGATAGACTTTGTATAACTTATGAAGGGACAAATGAGGTTAAGAAATCAAGACTCAATATCTTGTTACATGACTATGAATTATTTCGCATAAAACCTAATGAATCTATTTCAGACATGTACACAAGATTCACACAAATTGTCACTTATTTGCATGCACTTGATAGGGAATTAACTAATGCTAAAATGGTTAATAAAATTCTTTGATGTTTACCTACTGCTTTTGATGCTAAATACTGCAATTACAGAGTCTAAAGATCTAAACATATATTCTATTGACAATCTTCTTGGTTCACTCATTGCTTATGAGCAAGGAGTAAGTTAAAGAAAGATTGATGCAGGTGAACCATGAAAGGAGAAGAATATTGCACTAAAGGTGGAAGAGTCAGAGAGTGAACACTCACAACCTGAGGATGAAGACAATATTGCATTGATGACTAGACAATTCAGAAGCTTTTTAAAGAGGAAGCAGAAGAGACGCCAGCAATGAAATAGAGGTAAGTTTAACAGAAATGGCAAGGTTTCTAATGAAGTAATTTGTTATGAATGCAGGAAACCAGGTCATATAAAGACTAATTGCCCAAAATTCAAAAAACACTCCTAGCAAGGAGAAGGTAGAGGAGAAACCAATGGTAAAGAAGGGCAAGAAGAAGTTTCAAAGAGCTTTCTGGGAGGACTCAGCTTCAGATTCATCTGAGACTGAAAAAGAAGAAGAAGTCACCAACCTTTACTTGATGACAGATAATGTTGATCAATCAGATCAAGAAGAGATATGTGACTTAACTTATGATGAATTATTTGAAGTTTTTGAACACATGCATGATGCATATAGGAAAATGAAAAAGTTGCATGCTAGTATAAGTTTTGAATTGGAAGAGCTTAAGAAGGAACATGAAATCCTTAGGAAAGATCATGCATTAATAGATAACAACCACATGAAACTTCTTGACGAATATGATGACTTGAATAAGAATTTAGAGAATTTAAAATCATACTATGCTGATCTTGAAAAAGAATTTAAAAATTTTAAGGATGAATCTGAGAGCAAAACATATCGAATCAATTATACAAATCGAATCTTTGAAGATATGAATTCATTCTATAAACTGACAATAAGAGCTCTCGAGGATAATAGGAAACCTCCTAAACTTAAAGATTTTACAAATCCTAAATATTATCCTAAATTCATGAAATCCCTTAGAAGACAATCATATGGAAGAAAACCTAGGAATATTTTTCCTAATGTTAAATGTAATAATTATGGATTTTTGGGACATATATCTCACACCTGTACTTTAAAGATGAAAACTAATTTAGTGTGGAGAACTAAGATGCATAAACCTAGACATACCATACATGCATCTGATTATAAATTTCAAAAAGATGAACCCAAACTTGTTTGGGTTCCCAGGTCTAACATTTGATGTTTTTGCAGGATTGCTCTCACACAAGATCTCGTGTGAGCATATGGTACCTGGACAGCGGATGTTCAAAGCATATGACTGGAGATACTGCTCAATTAATAATGCTGGAAGACAGGAGTGGAGGCAAGGTTACACTTGGAGATAATACTACAAAGAAAGTGATTGGATCAAGTATGATTGGAAATTTAAAAAAAAAATTCATAGACAATGTGTTATTAGTTGAAGGCTTAAAACATAATTTATTGAGCATAAGTCAGCTATGTGATAAGAGCTATAATGTAAAATTTTTACCTACTAGCTGCATAATAAGCCTAAATGGGAAAAATATTTTAAATGAAAAAAGGGTAAATAATGTTTACATGTTAGATTTAAATTGTATTCAATCTCCTACTACTTTTTATTTGAAAACTGTTTCTGATGAATCATGGCTTTGGCATAGGAGACTTTGTCATTCTAGTATGAAAAACCTTAGGAGAATTTCCCAAAAGAACTTAGTGAGAGGTATACAAAAACTAGACTTTACTAAGGACCACCTTTATGATGCATGTCAATTAGGAAAATAAGTGAAGTCCTCTTTTAAGTCTAATAAGGATCTTAAAACTAGTAAACCATTGGAAATTCTTCACATGGATCTTTTTGGACCTGTAGGAACTGTAAGTCTAGGAGGGAATGTATACGGATTTATTATAGTGGATGATTTTTCAAGATTCACTTGGGTTAGATTTCTTTTTCATAAGAGTGAATCGTTTGAGGAATTTAGAAATTTTTCTACTTGGATTCAAATGAAACTAGGTAGTGAAATAATTTATATACAAAGTGATCATGGAGGAGAATTTGAAAATGAAAGATTTAAAAATTTCTATAAAGAAAAAGGGATTGATCATAATTTTTCTGCACTTAGAACTCCTCAACAAAATGGAGTAGTTGAAAGGAAAAACAGAACATTAATAGAAGCCGCCCGAGCATGTTTGCAGAATACTCACTTCCTAGATATTTTTGGGCTGAGGCGGTTAGCACTGTATGCTATGTTCTGAATAAGGTGAATGTGAGATCAAATTTGAATAAAACACCCTATGAGTTGCTAAAAGGTAGAACACCTAATTTGTCTCATTTGTATGTATTTGGTTGCAAGGTATTCATTCATAATAATGAAAAATCTGCCTTAGGAAAATTTGATCCAAAATTAGATGAAGGAATTTTTGTTGGATATTCAAGTGTTGGAAAATCTTATAGGGTATTCAACAAAAGAACTTTAGTCATTGAAGAAACCACACATGTTGTATTTGATGAATCTAGAAATTTGGAAGAGCTAAATGTTGTTGAAGAGGAGATAGAAGAAAACTCCCAAAAGATTGATAGAATAAATTTGGAAGAAAATGTGGAAGAGAATATGGAAAGAGAAAATCCTTTGTCTAGAGATTTGAGATTTTCTAAAAACCACCCAAGAGAATTGATTATAGGTGAACCAAGTGAGGGTGTTAAAACTAGGCGTGGATTAAACAAGGAAGTCAATCATTCAGCCTTTATTTCAACTATTGAACCCATTAACATTGATCAAGCACTTTCTGTTGAATTTTGGATATTGGCCATACAAGTAGAGTTGAATCAATTTGTAAGAAATGAAGTTTGGGAATTAACTTCAAGGCCAAAAGATCAAAGTATTGTTGGAACCAAGTGGATGTTCAAAAATAAAATGAATGACTTAGGAGTAGTCATTAGAAATAAGGCTAGATTAGTTGCTAAGGGGTATAATCAAATTGAAGGAATTGATTTTGAGGAGACTTTTACCCATGTAGCTAGACTTGAAGCAATTAGGGTTTTACTTGCCTTTGCCTGTTTTAAAGGTTTTAAATTGTTTCAAATGGATGTCAAGAGTGCCTTTTTAAATAGGGTAATTGAGGAAGATGTTTTTGTAGAACAACCTCCAGGTTTGAAATTCTAAATACCCAAATCATGTTTTCAAGTTAAAAAAGGCATTATATGGATTGAAACAGGCACCTAGGGCTTTGTATGAGAGGTTGAGCACCTTCCTACTTGAAAGATCTTTTGAAAAAGGAAGTGTGGATACAACTCTTTTTTTAAAGAAATTTGGAAAGGATATACTCATTATTCAAATTTATGTGGATGATATCATTTTTGGATTTTCAAATAAAAATCTTTGTGATGATTTTTCTAAAATAATGAGTATAGAATTTGAATGAGTCTAATGAGAGATTTAAAATTACTTTCTAGGATTTAGCATTAAGCAACTTGAGAAGGAACATTTCTTAGTCAAACTAAATATGTTAGGACATCCTCAAAAAATATGAAATGGACAATGCCAAACTTGTTAGAACACCAATAAGTTCCTTGGTTCAGTTGGATAAGGACCTTAAGGGAAAATCTGTTGATAAAAAAAAAATTTAAAGAGATAATTGGATCTTTACTTTACTGCTAGCCGATCAGATATTATGTTCAGTGTTTGCTTATGTGCTAGATTTCAATCAGATCCAAAAGAATCACATTTGACAGCAGTGAAAGGATTTTAAAATACTTACTAGGACTAATAGAATTCAAACTTAGGGATTTGGTATCCTAAGTTTAGCTCTTCATTTGAAATTGTTGGT